>APFE031507075.1:60297-180623 GCA_000404065.3 Pinus taeda | reverse complement strand
CAAATTGTATACGCTACTTCAGTTAATTAAACCTGCGTATATATGCAACTATTCAGAAGTAAAACTGCGTATACAGAGCCAACTTTTAATTTACTTAAACTTTCAGATGATGTTTGTTAATCTAAGATGCAGCATCAAATAACCAGTAACCAGAGACAGTAAAAAAAATAATCACACACAAGAACACCAGATATAAGGTGGAAACCCAATGTGGGTGAAAACCAAATGTTGCAATTCGTCTCTATCTTTCTTTAAAATTAGAAACTTTTGTTTACAATGTACTGGTGTAGTCCTTTACCAGTGCACATGCTGCAACCTGCAGAGAGCTACAACTCTCTCTCGTTTTCCAGCTTCTCCTCGAAGGGAGCTACAACCCCCTTAGCTCTTGCACTAGCCAAGATACTAGTACGTAGGTGCTGGCCTACAGAAGGCTACAACTTTCTCTTTCTTCCAGGGACCACGTTTCATCAATTTTCAGACTGGATCCATGAACATCAAACAATCATCAAGAAATTATTCATCAACCAAACTCCTTTTCACCAACTAGGTCTGAAATCAAGTAGATACTTCTTTTCCAGCTGTACCCAAAAACGCAGTACCAGAAACCACACAATAGAACCCAGAATACAACAACAATAAGCAGAAACAGCTAGATCACAACTTAAAGCATATACACAATTTCAACAGTCTGCAACTTGCGTGCATACACATCTGCATATGGAACAACCTGCATATATGTGCCTTTACTTCACCTAAAGTGCGTGTATACGCGCCTTCGCTTCACTGAACCTGCGTACAGATCTATAAAGGACAACACACTCTTCCAGATATTCAATGACTGATTAACCCAGATTATCAGACTTATAGATCAAACAAGCGCCACATCTAGCAGATCGAACTCATACAAAGATAATGTCATTCAGGCTTAAAGATTATGACCAGTGAATAAAACTTATCCTTCCTTTTGCGCTAAGGTTCCTCCTTCCTTCAGATCCAGATCTACATCACCACCGAATATACCAGCTCTAGCACTTTATCAGATCTTCAATAATAATTCAAATGGTTATTTGTCACAAGATCTCCTTCCTCTTTTATAGCCTTAGGCCTTCTCCAATACCATGGTCCAAAACCATAACCGTTCAATACCATGAACCCAAAACTAGGGATCAACACATCTGACGAGACGCCATGGTCCAAAACATAGGTTCGAGTTCCAAGATATAACTGCCATGGACCAAAAGAATGATCCCCAACATATACGTGCTTTTGTAATGTATAATCCGCGTGTATACGCGCCTTTGTCTAGATGAACCTGCGTATATGTCTTTTTCTACTTTCTGACTGCCTGAACTGAGATCTGATACCAAAGAAGGTTGCCATCAAGGACAACACTTGTGCCATAGCCCCAAACCTGTGCCATAATGCCAACAATCTCCCCCTTTGGACTTGATGGCAACACCAAGATCATTCTCCCCCTTTGTCATCAAGGGCAAAGGGTTGTCCTTGAGTACATGCTGAAATCTCTATCCTCCTGTACTGACCATGCTCCCCCTGATTGTAGGCAAGATCAAAAAGGATGTTCTTTAAGAAGAATCAAGAGTTATGCAACAATACAAGATCTTCCTATCAACAAAAGACTTAATACATACATCCATCACCCAACCAAATGGGGATCATCCATCCAACCGAGTGAAATACATCATAAATTTACATATGATGACCAAATACATTACATCTTCATCCTAGGCATAATGGGGAAACCAATATAGGTCGTTACATGACCTTGACACCATATAAGAAAGAGATATATCACATAGAGACGAATATTTAAAGCATGACTTATAAAAGTCATCAACCACCGATAGGAGCAGGAACAGCGAATCATCATTCAGATCAGCAACCAAGATTCTGTTCGCCCTCTTCCTTTGTTCCACCTGAAATCAACAACAACTATGAACTAGAACCAAAAGCTTCTAAAATAATGCCAACAATGCATTATTAGTAGATTGTCTGCTCCCCCTAAACTTGTGCCGGATGGTTTCTGTCAGACCCACATCAGAATATCTTCAACTGGAGCCTACTCCTTCTGATATCCATCAAGCCTCCATATACACGAATTTCTCTGTACAAACCAGGGTATGTACGCGGATACTCCTTATCCAACACGCGTACACCCATTTTTCTCTGAAACTGATAAGTTTTAATAGCAAGATGATACATCAACAACTCCCAGCTTCTATCTGAGATATTCAAAAGCTTCCCTGGGTAGCGGTTTGGTGAAAATGTCTGCAACTTGTTCCTTAGAAGGAATATACTCCAATTTGACCTTTTGTTCCAACACTTGTTCCCGAAGAAAGTGATACTTGTTTGATATGTGCTTGGTTTTTGAATGCATGACATGATTTTTTGAAATGCTGATTGCACTTGTATTATCACATAAGATGGGGATAGGTGGTGTACAAGTGATTTGAAAATCCTGCAAGGTCTGCATCATCCAAAGGATTTGAGTGCAACAAGATGCAGCTGCCACATATTCCGCTTCAGCTGTAGATAAAGCAATCGAACTTTGTTTCTTGATGAACCAGGATACTAATCTGGAACCCATAAAGAATGCCCCACCACTTGTGCTCTTTCTGTCATCCACGCTTCCAGCCCAATCTGCATCTGTATAAGCATGAAGTGTGAGATCTGTATCTTTAGGATACCATAAGCCATAGTTTTGAGTCCCTTGAAGATATTTGAAAATTCTCTTCACTGCTTGAAGGTGAGTTTCCTTTGGATTTGCCTGAAATATCCCAACTATTCCCACTGCATGCATGATGTCTAATCAGGTACCTATCAAATAAAGTAGACTTTCAATCATGGATCTATAGGTTGGCTGGTGTACGACTGCTGATCCATCATTTGCACTAAGGCTGCATCCTGTAACCATGGGGGTACATACTGGTTTCGCATCTTTCATGCCATACTTCTTCAGAATCTGCTTGAGGTACTTGGTTTGAGATAAGAAGATATCGCCTTTTTCTGTTGGATTTGCAATCCAAGAAAGTATGTTAGTTCTCCAAGAAAAGACATTTCGAATTCTTTTTGCATCATCAAGGCAAAGCTTTGACTCATAGCTTCTTCATTGCTCCCAAAGATAATGTCATCTACATACACAACAAGTATTAGCAATTTGTCATTTTCAATTTTTAAATAAAGGTTGCTATCTGTTGATCCTTTTGAAAAACCTTGTTGATGAAGATATTTGTCTAATCAGTAGTACCAAGCCCTTGGAGCTTGTTTAAGACCATAGAGAGCCTTTTTCAGTCTGCATACAAGATTTGGATCATTCCCAAGGATGAAACCATCTGGTTGGTCAATGTACACTTCTTCTTCTAAGTCCCCATTCAGAAAGGCAGATTTCACGTACATTTGAAAAACTTTGAAATTCTGAAAGCTTGAGAGAGAAAGGAACATTCGGATGGCCTCAAGTCTAGCAACCAGAGAAAAAGTTTCTTCAAAATCTATCCCTTCTTGTTGAACATATCCTTTACAAACAATTCTAGCTTTGTCTCTAATAACTTCCCCATTCTCATTCAACTTGTTCTTGAAGATCCATTTTGTCCCTATGATATTTTTATCTTTTTGTCTAGGAACCAACTCCCAAGTGTTGTTCTTTTCAATCTTCTCAAGTTCTTCATCCATTGCCTTGACCCAGCTTTCATCTTTGCATGCCTCTTTTACATTTTGTGGCTCAGTGGAGGAGAGCAATGCCAAGTAGCTTGAGGCTTCTGCAATTGTTCTTCTAGTTTGTACACCTGCTTCCTTCTGCCCCAAAATTTGAGATTCAGGATGATTCTTCTGAACATACCTAGATGGCGTCTTTTCTTCTGCCCTTATCTGTTCTTCTGGCTCCTCATGGGTTTCTTCTTCATAGGTTTCTTCTTCGCCATCTGTCTGATTTTGAGGATAATCTTCATCCTCTTCGATATCTTCATGATTTACTTGTCTAGGGACGTATCCTTTTTCATCAACCACTACATCAATGCTATCAACAATTCTTCTGAGTCTTTTGTTATAACACTTATATGCTTTGCTGTAGGGGGAATATCCAAGGAGAATGCCTTCATCTACTCTAGGTTCAATTTTGCCAAGATGTTCATCCGTATTCTTGATATAGCATTTTCTCCCTAAAATTTTGAAATGCTTTACGGAAGGAGTTTTACCATACCAGAGTTCATGTGGAGTTTGAGTGTTGTTCACTCGAACATTTTTTTTGTTGAGAATAACAACTGCAGCATATGCAGCTTCTCGCCAGAAGGTTGCGGGAGTTCCAGACTCATCAAGCATAGCACGGGCCATTTGTTGGATAGTTTTGTTCATCCTTTCCACCACTCCATTTTGCTGAGGATTCCTAGCTGTAGAGAATTCTCTTCTTATTCCATGATCTTCACAGAAATCAAAAAATTCATTTGAGGTAAACTCCCCACCTTTGTGTGATCTGAGGCACTTAATTTTGTAATCTGATTCATTTTCAACCAAGGCTTTGAAGGATTTGAATTTTTCGAATGCTTCATCCTTGTGCTTCATAAGTCCTAACCAAACCATCCTGGAGTATTCATCAATGAATAATATAAGGTATTCTTCTCCTCGAGGTGACCTTGTCCTAAATGGACCACATACATCTGTATGAACTAGCTCAAGAGGCCTGCTGGCTGATCCTTCCTTCTCAGGGAAGTTAGTTCTAGTTTTCTTCCAAAACTGACATGATTTGCATATGGTGTTGTCTGGAATTTTGATGTCTGGAAGACCACGAACTGCCTGGTACTTGCAAGCTTTCCTTATTTGTGAAAATCTTAGATGCCCCAACCTCTGGTGCCATAACCAATGTTCATCATTCTTGCTCAAGTAACATTGTTGTTCTCCTTCTTCAAATATGTATAGATCGTTTGGAGTTCTTTCGCCTTTGATTACTGTTCTTCCTGTATCAAGGTCACGAACACTACACCCATCTGATGGAAATATCACCTCGGTCCCATTATCGCACATATGACTGACGCTCAATAAATTATGTTTCAAGCCATCAACATACAGAACATTTCCAGCTTTGACATCCTCTTTTAACTGAGCAATGCCTTTTCCTTTTATGGCCGCTGGGGTATCATTTCCAAAAGAGACTTTCTTTCCCTTTTCTAAAGGAGTATATGATTCAAGTTTTTCTTTATCACATGTCATATGCTTCGAACATATGTTGTTGATGTACCATTGATTTTCCTGTCCTTCCGCATATAAGGCTATCCCACATCTTTTTGGTTGGGGTTCCTTCATTCTCCATGTTTTGGAACTTGAGGTTTGTTCCTTCTGAGATGTCTTCCAAAACCTGCTCCTGCATGCAGAATCTTCATGACCAAAATTATTACAAATAGAACATTCAATTTCACTTTCAAGGGCGGAAAAGTTGTTATAGGTCCTCTTCGTGATTGCAGGCATACTTCTTTGATTTTGAGCTTCTCTAGTCATGGTTGTCTTATAGGCAGCACATTGAGCTGCTTTGTGACCAAAGTTATGGCAAGAGAAACATTGTCCACTGAAGAAATTCTTGCGACTATCATCCAACCGATTGTAGTTTCTACTGACATCCATTCTTGAAGAAAATTGGGAAGATCTTACCTGTGGCTGGTTGTAGCCTTTGTTTGTCCTTAAGGTAGCATGCCCCCGATTTTCTTGATAGTCTTTGTTCGTCCTTGAGGAAGATTGTCCCTGATTTACCTGATGATTTCTATTAGGCCTTTGCTCACTCCTTCTTGCTGCATCAAGATAACTTTTGGAGGTGGAAGCTTGAGATGCTTCTCCATTATACCCCAGACCTGTCTTGATTAGTGGGGAACGCTGCACACTGATAATCTCATCCAAAGTTTCAGATCCTTTAACAAATTTAAGATTAAGGGCCTTAGTTTTCTCAATTTCTTTTCTAAGGCCAACAATTTCACATTCTAACTTCTCAAGAGATTTTTCTTTCTCATCAAGTTGAGATTGTAGAGAGTCAATGATCACATTACTTTCATCTAAACATATTTTGAGTCTAGTAATCTCATCATAAAAACCATCCACATCTATAGCATCCATGTAATCATCATCTTCAAAGGCCATTAAAAGCTTATAGTGGTTACCTCGTTCATCTTCATCGCTATTTGATAGGCCATCATTATCTTCATGAGTGTAGTAGCTTTTCTTATTTGCAATCTGTTTGTTGTTCCATCTAACATGTTCCTTCCCCTTGTCAATCTTATCTTTGTGAGGACATTTGGCAACATAGTGACCTAGTCTTCCACAAGCAAAGCATTTGAATGGTAACTTACCTCGGAAACGTCCAGTGCCCCATTGGAGATTTTTGACAAAATTTGATTCTTCTTCTTCTTCTGATATGTGGCTAGACTCATAGTATTTTCCTTTGCCAGAAGCCTTGAAGGCAGCTTCTCTCCTGTCTGATGGTCCACATTTCCTCACTTCATAAGCAGTTAGAATTCCATGCAGCTGTGACATTTTAAGGTCTTGAAGCTTTTCTTTTTCTTCTATAGCAGAAACTTTAGATTCAAACCTAGGGGAGAAAGATCTTTGAACTTTTTCAACTACAACAACCTCCTTTACTTCTTCACCCAAATTTTTCATACAATTAACAATCTCATCTACAGGAAGAAAGTAGTTAGCCACACTTTCATCATTATACATTCTGAGATTTTCATACTGAATTTTGAGAGTTTGGAGTTTTGTCCTTTTTACCTATTCATCTCCTTCATAGCTCAGAACTATCTTTTCCCACATTTCCTTAGCAGATTTATACTGCATGACTTTGACAAATTCATATTGTGATAAACATCCCAATAGAGTATTGACCGCCTTTGCATTCGTTTCATATTTCTTCTTCTCAGCCAGATCTGTGGGAGTTGATGCTGGAAAGGTATACCCTGTATCGATGATATCCCATACCTCAGTACCCAGAGATTGAAGATAGGCAGTGACTCTTACCTTCCAATATATGAAGTTTGTCCCATCAAAACCGGTGGCCTGATTGATTCTTCCCTCTCGTAGTTGCTCATGATGAAAGATCTTCCTTCAAGCGATCAAGCTTCTTTAGAAGGACCTGCTCTGATACCAATTGTTGAAAATAATACTGAGAGGGGGGGCTGAATCAGTATTATCAAGTCAAATAATCCTTTTCAAAATCAAATTGTATACGCTACTTCAGTTAATTCATCCCGCGTATATACGCAACTATTCAGAAGTAAAACCGCGTATACAGAGCAAACTTTTTAATTTACTTAAACTTTCAGATGATGTTTGTTAATCTGAGATGCAGCATCAAATAACTAGTAACCAGAGACAGTAAAATAGAGCAGAAAGACAATCACACATAAGAACACCAGATATAAGGTGGAAACCCAATGTGGGTGAAAACCACCTGCTGCAATTCGTCTCTAACTTTCTTTAATTAGAAACTTTTATTTACAATGTACTGGTGCAGTCCTTTACCAGTACGCAGGCTGCAACCTGCAGAGAGCTACAACTCTCTCTCGTTTTCCAGTTTCTCCTGGAAGGGAGCTACAACCCCCTTTAGCTCTTGCACTAACCAAAATACTAGTGCGTAGGTGCTGGCCTACAGAATGCTGCAACCTTCTCTCTCTTCCAGGGACCACGTATCATCAATTTTCAGACTGGATCCATGAACATCAAACAATCATCAAGAAATTATTCATCAACCAAACTCCTTTTCAACTAGATCTGAAATCAAGTAGATACTTCTCTGCCAGCTGTACCCAAAACATAATGCCAGGAACCACACAACAGAACCCAGAACACAGCAGCAATAAGCAGAAATAGCTAGATCACAACTTCAAGCATACACGCAATTTCAACAGTCTGCAACTTGCGTGCATACGCATCTGCGTATAGAGCAACCTGCGTATACGCGCCTTTACTTCGCCTAAACTACGTGTATACGCGCCTTCGCTTCACTGGACCTGCGTACAGATCTATGAATAGAACTTATCCTTCCTTTTGTGCTAAGGTTCCTCCTTCCTTCAGATCCAGTTCTGCATCACCACCCAATATACCAGCTCTAGCACTTTATCAGATCTTCAATAATAATTCAGATGATGGTTTGTCACAAGATCTCCTTCCTCTTTTATAGCCTTAGGCCTTCCCCAATACCATGCTCCAAAACCATAACATTTCAATACCATGAACCCAAAACTAGGGAGCAACACATCTGACGAGATGCCATGGTCCAAAACACAGGTTCAAGTTCCAAGATCTAACTGCCATGGACCAAAAGAATGATCCCCAATATATACGCGCTTTTGTAATGTATAACCCGCATGTATATGTGCCTTCATCTAGATGAACCTGCGTATATATCTTTTTCTTCTTTCTGAGTGCCTGAACTAAGATCTGTCACCAAAGAGAGTTGCCATCAAGGACAACACCTATGCCATAGCTCCAAACCTGTGCCATAATGCCAACATTTTCTAGGAGAAAAGGTCCTAACCTCTTGAGGACTTTGTCTTCTTTTCTTGAACTTTTCAAACACCATAGTTATTTTCTTTCATTTACCACTTTCCTAGAATAGAATGGTGATTCAAGTACATACTAGTTAAGGAGATGAGTAGAAGGCTATGAGTGACTTCTCACATTCACTCCCATTTATGGGGAACGTTCTAGTGGATTCTCATCTCTATAACTGTTATTGGGTCTAGATTGACTAAGTTGAGTAAAATATTAATGGATTGTCCACTTGCCTTCACTGACAAGGAAGGTCCTAGTGCATCAGTCATCTTTTTCTATTGAAAACCCCTTTGGTCATAATCCCGACATTTGAGTGAACACCTTGCTTTTTGGATATGATTACGTAAAGAACTTGGATTTGTGTAAGAGATCCCCATATATGCTAAGTTTGAAGTATTCTTAACTCAAGTAAGAGTGATCTCATTCTAATTTCGTGTGAATAGATTAAGAGTTTTATTTCATGCTTCTTGAATTTAGTTGCTAATTTTGACTTAGAAGTGACAATACATATAATTTAACTCATATTACATATTGTAATGTTCTTCAAGTCTACAAACACCATATCGATATAAAATCATGTCCTAGTTTTGATGCCTAAATTAGACTTGAAATCCTAGACAAAAGGAAGAAACAAAATAAAGAAATTCTTTAAAAAATGACCCGACCCAAATAAATAAATGTAGTTGGGGACGCAATGATAAGAAGAATAAAAGAAAGCTTCCTTGCAATATTTATGGAGGATACTATATCACTTATGAGTTCCCATGTATGGAAAAAGTCAATTAATACTTCAATGAGCATATTACTAACTAGAAACTTGTTGTTTATACCAATCCATTCCCCACCTACCAATATATGGTTTCCCAAAATCCTTCTCCTTTGTAAGGGAGCATGAAAAGTGCCTCTCAATTAGGAAACTCATTTACAAATAATCATGTTTTTTTGTGTGATGAGAGAATGTTATTATCTACATGAGCCAAAAATTATGAAACTCCTAAGATTGGTCCTTTTATTAATGATCTAATGATCACTTCCCATCCCAATGTGTGCCCTACTCCCCAATAGATAAGCCATTGGATATAGTTTTATTCCCTTGGAAGGGTGTTATCTATCACCCATAACTGAAATTCACAAGCTCCTTACAAATATAGCATTAAGGGGACTTGACCTATGAATTGTGTGCCATGTCTATCATGGAATTTTTAATAAGCTACTCCACATAGACAAAGGAACTATTTACTATGATAGGTGTATCATATTTCTCAGATAGGAGTCTTGTCACATTTGACATGGACACAAGTCAACATTGAATTTCCCACTAGAATTCTTTCCAAATCCATCTTATGGTTCTTCATAAAGATGTTTTTCAATCACTTGTGGATGAAACAGTCTTAGGTTTTCTTAATTTCCATGTCATACTAGAATATTCTTGGTTATCCGACACTCATGCCATGAAGTATCACACTTCAGGCCTTCAATGGTCATACCATACAACCAAAAGGAATTCTCACTAAATTGGCCATAGAGCTAGGAGGAAAAACTATCTCGGAAAAGGTCAAGGTAGCATATGCTCCTCATAATTGTGATTTTTTCCTTGGGTGTAGTTGGTTATATGCAATATAATTTATGTTCTTAATTGTATTTCATATTCTTCACTTTCCAGATAATAGGAAGGCTTTGACCATTAACCAATTTTTTTACTACATAGCTAATACCATGACAAACATTGGTAAGCATGTACTATTTATAAGTGAATCCATACAATAAAATGGATTCATGGTGATGCTTAAATATTCATCACTCATGGGTTCACCTACCATTCCCCTTCCACTCACCTTTGAAACCATAGCTCCTATTAACTTGATATCCTTTATCACCATTGGATTTCGTAGGTATCATGATCCATAGTTGGTACCCATGGAATATGGATTCCAAGGGTTTTGATGTTTCTTCTAATACAATATACTAACTCTCTATTGATATCCTCAAAACCTATTAACACTAATCATAACTCCAACATAATATGCAATATGATCAAGATAATTTTTCCATATGGGTCATCACTCTACTTATTTTTCTTGACTTCCTTGACCTTGAGATTCCTTCAAAAGAGATCATATCATAGGTAATGGCTTCAATTGATAAGCCAAGGGATGATACACATTATGATGCATTTGTTATTCCTAATTTAGAAATGGTGTATATTGGTACATCAAATCTTAAATTGTGGCAAGGGTCCTTTCTTGGCCCATAAAGTGAAGTGCCACCCTTGGATCAAGTCAATTCTTGTATTTATAATATTTAGTTTCCCCCTAAATTGTAAATTCTAGATCCCCACATCAACAAGTGTTTTGTATCTCCATTTTTTCATGATGGCCATCATCATGGAGATGTGCTAGGTCATAAGAATACTTACCCTTCATGTCCTCAAGTGGTTCCTAATAATGACATGGCTCTTGGATCTCATTGAAATAACAAAGATTTAGGAGCTTGTCACTTTAGGCACATTTGTTTTATCACTGGCATGGTGTGGCATATGTTTCCAAAAATATCCCATGAGTTAATTAATGTCAACGAAGATTCTTGGCCTATGCGTACTAGTGGACCTTACATTGTGTAACCTATCAAATTTCATCTTGTTTTTCATAATGTCATTTATAGTTTGGTGTGTGATGTGAGCGCTTTTTATTTTCTATGTGTTGGTCATTTCGTTTTAGTGCTTAACATGCTTGGTGCTTGATTTTTATTTGTTAGTAAGATCCCCTTCAGCCTCATCAAAGGCACACCCGTGGAGAGGATAGTAAGTTACATACATTATTCCTCTAGATATCTTGACATTTGTCACAATAAATAAGCATTCATATACGAATGCATGTACATAAGACATGGATTCCCACTCATATATATGGATGTTGTAACTAAGGCTTTAAATATTCATAGCTAATGCATTGTATCTAAGAATAAAAATAAAAAATTATAATAAAAAAACATGTTAATGTTCTTACCTAATCCATTATTTATTTCTTTCACTATGTGATTTAAATATGGGTCTAGTCTTTGTAAATGGTTTTTATAAGAAAGGGTGTAATTTTTTTGGTGACATCCACTAAAGACGATGTGTTCATTTTCAAAATCAGCATATAGGGATAGGTCTTTCCCTATATTTCTTCCTTACATTTCTTCCTTACATTATTGACCATCTTTGTTGTCATTTATGTGCCATAGGTGTAATCCCACCATATTGCAACATCATCCCTTCCTTGGTGCACATAGTAACTTATGAAGTAGTGCCCACCTTTCACATGACCCCTACATTAGCACTCTATTACCATTTTGGTGCCCTTATTTTGAAAATATCAAATAAATAAATTCATTATTTTTTTAATATTTTTTCATTTAAATTTTATTTTTATTATCTACAAATGTATTTTTTAAATCAATTATTTTAGTAGCATTACATGCACTTTATACTTTCTACCCTTCGACAATGTTATATTTTGATATAATGATGGTAAATTGTACTTTATTTTACAATTTACTTAATTAGTTTTAACTCACATAAGTAATGTTCAAAAATCATATAATGTAAAAAAATTATGATTTTTTTTCAAATTTAAAAATAAAAGAAAAATCTAAAATAAACTTGGAACAATTAAAACATTACAATAAAATTTTATTTCATCATTTTCAAATACTACAATATAAAATAAATAACAATAATAACATTATTTTTAATATTTTTAAAGTCAATGCCTGATGAACTTTATATAAAAATAATACCGTAATCCTCTTCACAAGAATATTCTTACAATTAACATTTACACCCCATTCATTATATTTTATTCAAGTTTATAACTATAATTATTTTTCACACTTCATCCCGTACCTTATATTCATACATTTCTAATCATTTTTCTACTTTCTTTTTACATATTTAAGTATAAAAACCTTCCGTCTACTTATATATATATATTATATATATATATAGAGAGAGAGAGAGGAGAGAGAGATTTGATAATTTAATTATATCTTATATCTATAATGTATCCATCATATATAGTTCATTATTTTAAACGTATACTTTAATTATAAGTATGGTACATTTATTGCTATTAAGTTAAATGTAATCAAAAAAAAAATCTGTATATAATGGAATATATCCATGAAAATATAAAATTTTGAACTTCTAATTCTTATAAATCATTTTTTTCTTAAGAAAAAGAAAGATCAATAATTTTCTATTAAATAAAAAGAAGTTTACATATAGCATATATATAATATGTGTCAGTATATTCCCTATATTACATGTTATTGATATTCATAAGCATACTAAAAACATAGGAACAACAAACCCTAGGCCACCAAACTATGGAAAAAAAAAAGATACAGGGAAAGTAGGATTGTCAAAAAACTATGTATGGAGAAATGTATATTGCCCAACAGCAAGGAACCACTCATTTCTATCGCAATGTGGGAATATATTCTGATCAGAAATAAATAACCCAGAAGATATTGTGACTGCTAAGAAAAAACAATGGAAAAAGATACTCTCATTGGAAAGTTAAGCCTCGAGATATTCTGAAAGGCCACTTCATCTCATCATAAAGAAAAAAACTTTAAATTCAGAAAAGAAAACCCAAGGGCCATTTAATCCTAAGCCACAAGACTGAATAAAAAGGAAAAAGAAAAAGTATTGAATGAAGTCTAAAAGTGAGAAAATAACCATTATAACGTTGATCATCCAAGCCTACCAAGATATCAATATCAAGAGAAGAAAGGGAACAAGGCCACTAAACAAAACCCCCAAGGGCACAATAATAAGTCAATGTAAATATAATCATAATAAAAATAAAACTGCAATTGCTACATGTTTTTCCAACATACTTAACTTGGAAAATGTAATTCATACTTGTCTTAGTTGTGATGCTTTCTAAGTATGATAGTATGTTCCTAGTGGTTAGGAGTTTTTTCAAGTTTAGTTGCTTCAGATATTCTCTCCAACTAGTTAGCTTCCTAGATTGGTGTGTGGTTGAGATATTCACTCAACCAAGAGATCGTATGTCCAAGGTAGATTAGCTATTGGGAGACATAGCTTCTTGTATTTATATTATATTATTATTTTGATGTGAATATAAATTTTGAGTGCCCTATGCAAATTCAACTTGGTATCAGAGCTCATATGGTCCGAGGCCTTGGGTCCTTGAGGGAAATAGAGAGTATAGATATCTATTTTGAGAGTATATTGTTGTAAGTGTGTTTTTATTTGAATTTGTTATCCATAAAATAAACCTACTGTGTGTGGAGGAGAGTGATATTGGTTGAAGTGGAGTCTGTTGTGAACTAGTGTTGAAATGTGGATGCATTTGAAGTATCTCTAGAGGAGAGTGATATTTGTTGGAGTATTTCCAGGTTGAGACCTACATTATGTTTCCCAATTATATTGGGGATGTGTGTGGTTGTGTGAATCGAGGAGAAATCGTTTCAAGCACAATGATCTATTTTTATATTGTGATATTTCTCTGAGGGTGTGAGAGCCATCACCAAGCCATTTTCTATTGTTGCCAATCGTTGTGTATAGTTGCTTAACAGAGGAGAAAGGGAGCTACATTGGCCAAGTAGAGGAGTGTTGTTAGAGTAAGAGGAGTACTTTATCGACTAAGAGGAGCATAGAAGCCTCTTCATTTGCGTTTGCATTGAAACTTGTGATGGACGATTCAGTGCCAATTGGTATAGGTTTTTTATTATGTTGTTGTTGAAAAATGTCTATAGAGCCAACATGTAATGTAGTGAGAAGCATTTGTGGTGTAAGCGATTATGTTGGAGCTATTTTTTGTGCCACTACCTGCTCTGATCCCAAGGTTAGTGTTGGTTTTTTTAAATAAGAGTGATTGAAGTGAGTAGGAATTATTGACGTTGTTGCATGGATTCAAGACCTAGTTGCAAGAATCACACTAGGAGTGACCCAAGGAGTCTGTTTAACTAGTTTACTTTCATTGTATGCCAATGCTTGAACTTGTTGTTATGTAATGGAGGTGCTATCTATGTTGAATAAAGAGTTGAAACAAACTTTGAGTGTGGAGGGACTATTGAGTTGCTACATTGAGTGTCATGTAGAGGTGTTGTTGAAACTTTTGTGTTACTAGATTCCAGGTTGGATATTAAAGACACAATTTACAAGGTATTATGATATTTTAATGGGAGTGGTTTTTTTTTTTTTAAGTGTGGTCACCAATTAAGCATACACAACACTTATATTGTAACTTGTTTTATGGCAACAATAAAGAATAAGTTCATATTTTATGAATTGATTGTTTCATGGATTTATGGTTCGTGTTTTAGATTATTGAAGATAAGTTTATTGAGTTAAGGAAACTCAATGTGTAGTGACTTTGTTAGAATTGGCTATTCTAGAAAATCACAGTTGTGTGAATATGGAAACCCAAGACAAATGTTGGAAAATGACACTAAATATGCTAAAGACAATGTTGTGGACGATATGAACAATTTCAAAAGAGGTGGTAAAGGAGCAACAATAAAGGTTAAAGGATGACAGACAACCAATTGAAAGTTTGTGTGAGTTTGTGTAATAGACTCATGAGCATGGTGTATTATGTATCACATACATGTATTAGTGAGCAAGTCTATGATGTTTTGTAGTGGTCATTCAAAAGTTTGTAATATTACATACCTGAATTTGTGTTGTAAGATTTGCAAGGCATGTGTACCCCAATGAAGTTCATGTTAATCTTAAAACCACTTTGTATGTGCGGGTTTTTGGTCAGCCAAAAGCCACTTTGCAATGTAGATTTGTGGTAAGCGAGAAACCACAAGTGTGAGAGGGAAGTGTAGAGGGATTCCTGTAGCATGTTTGAGGTTCAGTTGAAAAAATCCCTAAGCATGGTTTAGGGTAAGCCAATAAAACCCAGTGCATGGTTACAGGTAATCCGAGAAAACCCAGGTTGTTAATGATGGGGGAGGACTTGTGGGTAAATGTATATATATGTAGATATAATGGTTGGCTGAAGCATGTACATGAAGGACATCCTAGTGGACTAGAAGTTGTAGCGGTTGATACCCATGTATTATAGCGGATGTATTTTTATTTATATGGACGTCAACATATTCCTTTTTATCATGTTTGTAAACACTGGGAATGCAACTAATTTTTTTTGATTGAGATCAAGACAAGTAATCATTAAGTGGGGGACTTAGAAAATATGAATCCTGCTTGTCCTAGTTTTGATTCCTTTTAAGTAGGAGAGTATGTTCATAGTGGTTAGGAGTTTGTTGAAGTCTAGTTGGTTGAGATATTCTCTCCAACTAGTTAGCTTCCTAAATTTGTGTGTGCTTGAGATATTCACTCAAATAAGAGATTGCATGTCTAAGATACATTAGCTGTCGAGAAGTATAACTTCTTTTGTTTATATTGTATTATTATTTTTATGTGAATATAATTTTTGAGTGCCTTATGCGAATTTAACTACTTACATCTGATCAACGTAACTTAACATTTAGTATTTGTCCAATTACTCACTTCATTAAAGATGCCATATAATAAACTAATGTTAAAGCATTCACTGGAATCTCTCTCTTATTTGAACTGCAAGTTTTGCATTACCTAGGTACCAACTCATTAATTATGGAATCAATGGAGTTAGATGCAGTAGTCAAAGGATTCAATCATTTTATAATTTGTTTATTTTCAAGGTCAATAATTTTTCAATGTCTTCTATTTATTTCACTTAGAGACTTCTAAAAAACTTATTACTTTCATTTCCACCCTATTTAAATATAAAAATTAAATTCCAAAAAATATATATAGTTTAATGCCTTTACTTATCATATATAGTTTTCATTTCTTTTAACCACAACACTACGTTCAATAATTAGGCCGGTGGGCATTCTTTTGAATCAATTGACCTTTGGTTTTAGTCTACACTTCTCGTGTCTGTTTGACATCTGTGCACAAATTTTTAAGCCGCCCTTCTACTCTCCACTTGACATTTATCCGCGTCGGAGTATTTTACGTTGGAGTTTCAGGAGAGTACGCTTGATTTTTTTCTAGATTTTGTGGCACTGAACATGGAGGAAACCAGAATTCTCACAAGAAGGAGAGAATTGTTGTAACGAAGTATTTTACGCTAGAGTTTCAGGAGAGTGCATTTGATTTTTTCATAGAGTTTATGGAACTGAACATGGAGGACACTAGAATGCTCAGAAGAAGGAGAGAATTTCTGCAAGAAGAGCTCAGAAATCTCATATGAACATTAAATAGAGGTTTTGTAGCTTGGCACCCTCACCACATGTTCCTTCCTTTGGTTTTACTCCAATTTCAAGCATTTTGAATAGATATCACCTTATAAGAGCTCACTCTACAAATCTTCAAGGAGGGGGAGGAACAATGCCCACCAGAGGTTCCTCATTTATGAACTCATGAACAAAAACTAGATAAATGGCTATTTTTTCATCCAAATTAGGGAAGTGGTGGCGTCGACAAAGACATAGGATGTTTGACATGGGAACAACACTATAATGTGGCAGTAGGAACATCCTGAGGTTTGGCCTATTTGTTGAAATATGGAAACAAGAATATTCCAATTTAATTTTTCCTTGAATTCAATTGTGAATTAAAATCAAATTTAGTCTTAACAACTACTTGGAAATAACTAATTTATTTATTTTGAATTAATTAGCTGGAGAAATTCAAGTTAGAAGTCCTTATGAATTCATGCAAGAGTTATCCCTTAAATTAAGGAGAAAAGATTGAGTTATATTTGAGTTGTAATTAGTTAACTTAGTTTGCTGAGTTAAGTCCAGTTAAATTAGTTCCAAATTGGTTGAGGAACTAATAGAGAGTTAACAGTCAGTTGATGCATGCATGCACTCAACTAGTGCTACTCCAGTCAGCTGAAGATTCCCTCATCAGAAACTCATGCATGCCTCTTCTGAGAAACACCTAGTTGAGATTAATGTCAAAGACAATGTACTATTAGTTGCATGTGTTTTCTCATGGAGAAAGCTCATGCATGCAGGCAAGGATTTAATCCTTGAGGATTGCGCAGTTTTGGAAGGAGATCATCCACTAGGTAATAGGGAATCATCCACAAGGAACAATGCAAGGAAATAGGAGCTTGGAGGGCAGAGAGGAAGGCTAGAGAGAAGCCAAGATTGCCTGTGAGCATGTGTGAGGATTGTACTGAGAGCTGGCTAGCTGTGAGAGCTAAGGCTTTGTATAATTCCTATGTATTTCCACCTTGTATGATAATACAATAGTGTGCGGCTTTTAGCTGAGCCTTTCACCAAAGTATTTTCATGCGTATTGTGCCATTGATTCTTCTTCTTCTGGTTATATTGTTTAGCTCGATCTTTAAGCTTTTGCAAATTGATAGTAGAAGTAGGTTATAGTATTCTTCTTTGATTTATATTGCATTATCTAGTTAACCTACCAGCAAATTTTCTACATGGTATCAGAGCTGGATTTGTAGAAATTTTCTACACTATCTGCAAATATTTGTATGTCAGAGGGCCTCGGGTTCTATAATCATGTCTTCAAGGTTTCCAATTTCAGGCTTCATGTCATTCCAATTCCATCACCTGCTATGAATATGAATTCTTCATCTGCTACCATGGAGGCTCTTCTGAGGCAATCTAAAAGGCTTAAGAGACACATTGATCTTGTGCAAACACTCCATGAAAGGAAAATGAAGGAAGTCCTTGCACCATACGTCCTTCCATCTAATCTGAGGTGAATTTGTCCTCTTCAAGTCCAACACTCTTTTCCTATCATCGACCTAGCAGGCCTAGAAGACATCGACCAATGGTTCAAGACTGTGAACCAATTAGTTCGAGCATCCTAGGAATAGGGTTTCCTTCAGGTTTGCATGGGATCACAATTTTGGCATTTTCTTTTTTCCCATTCCTCTGTTTATCATCCAACCAATTTCAATATTGTTTAGCCTTCTAATTTCATGAATTTTCAATTGTTTTGAAGATTATAAATCATGTCATATTTTTGTCATTGATAGAGACTGTGAAACGGGTTTCACATGACATTTTTTATCTCTCCTAAAGAGAAACGAGAGATATCTCCTGTGAAACCTAGAACTCATATTCTTGAAGGTTATGGCTGCTTCTTTGACATTTCTAATAACACGGTCCTAGATTGCATCAATGGCCTTGTTCATTACATTTTTCTAAAGTGGGCCAAAGTCATTAAGCAATGGCCCAAAACAACCTCCACATACATGTACAACTCTATACACATATACATTGTGTAATAATTGAAACCCTGATATGAGATTTCATCCATTCTGATACACTATTTTACACATTGTGAAGGGAAATACATGAAAAATATGGGGAAGAGATCATGAAGCTTATAGAGAAGTTGTTGAGTCTTCTATCAGAGGGTTTAGGGCTAGACCCAAATTATATCCAAACCCTAATCAAAGAACCCCTGCTCCAACTCAAAATCAGATATTACTTTCATTGCCCTCAATTAAATATGGTGAATGGCCTTAGATTGCATTCAAATGGAGATATACTGACTTTTCTTCTCGACGATGGAGTGGAGGGTCTCCAATTTTGGAAATATGAGCAATGGTTTACTGTGGCCCCTGTTCCTGGAACTCTTATTGTCAACATTAGGGATTTGTTATAGGTAAGTGACATTCTTTGATCTCCTTTCGTGAATTCAATTGTTTGTCTACTTTAGAATAATTACATCAGTTAAACCTTTGCATATTGTCTGTAAAATGGTAGAAGGATTATCTAATGGCAGATAGTAAGAAATGGGAAATATAAGAGTGTTGAGCACCAGGTAGCGGAAAATACAAATTAGAGTCAAATGTCAATCGCCATATTTTTTATGCCACATTCTGATATGTTGATTGTTGTCACCCGTGAATTGATCGTTGAAGCCCATCCTAACTGGTACAAGGCTTTTAAAGCTGGCGAGTATGTAATTAGCTATACGAGCCAAAATTTTCAAGAAAAAGGCCCTCTTGATGCTCTTCTTATAGACGAGGCAAAGCAACACAATTTTTAGTCCTTCAATTGCATTTCCATGAGATGTGTATACTATGTTGTAAGTTGTGAATAGAAAGTATAATTATAAAATAGTTTGGGTTGGCCATTATCACTTATATGAAAAAAAAGAAAGAAATTTACTCATATATTCAACTTTATTTCCATATATATATATATTGAAAAATTACATAACAATTTTTGTTATGAACAATATATCAATAAAATGTACTCTTTTAATATATATGGTGAAATATTTTTTTCCAACTTAAATTCAAATATTCTATATGTATAATTTAACTTGTAGAGAAAATATTATTTTCATCCAAATGATCATACAATTTCAATTTCAAGCAGACATTTCCAATAGTAACTAAAATAATAAGGAGGTTTTATTGAGATTATTAGGAAATAATGAGGAATATATTACCATGAAAAAAAATAACAAATAACATTTAAGCCGAAGCAGGTTAACCCGGATTTATGATGCACAATAGATTTACGACCATCTATTAACCTAAGAAGGAAATGGGTCGTGAGGGAATTGGACAGAAGGGATAACAAGTTTCTATATATAATATTTTTATATATTTGTTTATTAGATTTTGGGAAAAAATATTACTCTACTGTTATCCTTACTATGGATAGAATGTCCTCTCTTGATCTGATTTTTATTTCAAGTGACTTAGATTTGGGATTTTGAAAAACTTTTCATATTTTTCGTTTTTTTTTTTTTTTTAACTTTTCAATGATTTCGTTAGTTGAAAGAGCTCTAATGAACATCAGCGAGCCTATATCATGTAATATATAGTGTAAAATAGTATAACTATTAAGATGTTAGAAGATTATTAATTAAATAAGGACATATGAAGTAATTAATTGTGTGTTGTTTTACTATTAATTGTTTTTAGAGTTTTTAGTGGCAGAATTAATTTTTTTTTGGTCAAATCTTCATTTTTCTGTTTAAAGTGAGTTTTTGATTGCATATATGAATTAAGTGAGTTGAAAGGGCACTAGATTTTCAAGAGTTCACAACTTTAACTTATGAATTCAGCAAGTCACTACTTGAATTTGCGCAATTTTGACCTAAAAATGTGCAAAAACTCTCCAAAAAGTCCAATAGGTAAACTATGGACAAAAGCAACAAACCAATCTATAATTTTTTTCAATTTATTGTTAATGTGTTTATGGAAATAATGTTTAAAGATGTCTAACTATTCTATGTTACGGAGATTTTGGTTGGAATCCAACAAATGATTTTAGGTTAAATTAGTTATTTTGATATTTAAAATCTATTTTTAAATACTTAAATGGATTTTGTACTTTGAAAAATTGAGATATTGAGATATTTGACCAGAAAGTATGAAAAGCAAAACCCTCCAAAACATATAATAATTAAACTATAACATTTAAAATTATATTATTTTTTTATTTTAAATATAAACTTGTGAATTTAAAAAATAAATTAAATTTACTTATTTTAAACCACAATTTTAAATTTTCATCACCATATTTACCAAATAAATAAAAATATTCTATTTTTATTTTTAATTAATATTAGAAAACAAATTAAAAAAAGAGGTTTATTACTTCTATTCAACTCCAGACTATTCCAACTCCACTAAAAAACACTCTTTAATTTGTGGCAAAAATCTTCCAAACATATTAAAAAAACACTCTTTAATTGTGGCAAAATCTTGCAAAGTATTTAATTTAGATTTTAGAAAATAAGTTATGGGTTAGATTTTTTAATTGAATATTAAAAATATTTAATTTGTTTTTTGGTTTTCGAGTCATGTAAATAAAAAATAAGTATATGATTTCTAAATAATGTCCGTATCAAAAAATATATGTAACTATAACTTCAATTGCTATATGTTTTGCCAACAGACTTTTGTAAAGTATACGTCCTATCGCTTCCTAAGACGCTATATAATAAACTAACGTTAAAGCATTCACTGAAATCTCTGGATTATTTGAAGAGCATATTTTGCATTACCTAGGTATCAACTCACTAATGGAAACAGTGGCGTTAGATGCGGGAGTCGCAGGAATGTGAGCGGGTAACACAGAAGAAGATGCGGTTGCAGAGGCATGTGACCATCCAGAACTGTTTATTTGGTTGGTTTGGGAAACGTAGGAATTCACGAAAGCAGGCTTCGTGGGATCAGGTAATAACTTCACAGAATCAGTTGAAAGCATCAAATTTACTGTAGACATCAGTGGCCGAAGATGGGATTCGGGTTGTGTACACAAAAGGCCAACATGAATGCATCTCGAAGCTTGCGTCTCATCGCACGTTTCAATTATGGCTGGATCAATCAGTTGCACAATATTTCCCCCTTGGTATGATCTCCATGCCTGCATTAAGACAACGGGTTCATCATTATGATATATATATATAGATACACACTTCAGACTGTGAAATCCCTAAAGGATTTATATATGAGCTAAACAACAGTTATGCTGAGTTCGGTATACAGCGGAAACAGTATCTCACCCATCCCAAAAGAATCTGCATTTCAGGTGACAAGTTGTAATCGGTGTTCTTTCTTCCTGTGATAACTTCCAGCAGAAGAACGCCAAAGCTATAGACATCAGCTTTCACAGATAATTGTCCCTGCATAGCATACTCTGGTGGCATATACCCGCTACATAACCAATGTACAATGTCAAAGATTACATAAAAAGGCAAAAAAAAACTGGGTAATAATACGTTATTTGCATATCAAACTGTGGTTGTATATCTTCGAAAGGAAATGCTTAACGGAAAATGTAAGTCTCCAGACACAATACAAAGATGGCATAAACTACAATACTGTCAATCAGGGGAGAGGAAAACATGTGTGTTGACAATGTGTGAGAGCGATGATTATATTGAAATCTTACTAAGTTCCAGCAACTCTTGTGTTGACGTGAGTTTCGTCTTCAGAGAAAAGTCTTGCTAAGCCAAAATCTGCTATCTTTGGGTTCAGTTGTTCGTCCAACAATATATTGCTTGCTTTAATGTCCCGATGAATAATTCGCAGCGGAGAATCCTCATGAAGATAGACAAGTCCACGAGCTACTCCCATTATGATATTGTAACGCTTCCGCCAATCAAGCCTTTTGCGTTTGTTTGGGTCTGTATCCGTTAATGAGGTTTAATTACATGTATTTTTTTGAACATTAGTATTTGGTATCTACATAGATAATAAAATGGAAGTCACTCACCGAATAGGACTTTATCAAGGCTCTTATTGGGTAAGTACTCGTAAACAAGCAACCTTTCTGACTCCTGTGCGCAACAGCCTAGTAGATTCACAAGATTCTTATGTTGAATTTTGGCCACAAGTTTAATTTCATTCAGAAATTCTTTTCTTCCTTGCGTAGATTTTAATGACAGCTTTTTCACAGCTATTTCTTTTCCATGTTGAGTAGTTCCCTGAGAGATTCAAACCAAAATTTCCATATGAAGCGTTTGTAAAGTACGCGTGAGATTCAAACCAAAATTTCTATATGAATCGTTTGTAAAGTGTTTAAGGTTAACTTTATTGCATAATATTTGCTATCAAGCTAATAATCTTCATCCAACCCTCATGGGTGCAATTAGAGCACCAAGCATAGTTTCTATAATTTAAGATTGTAAAAATGACTGGTGGTAGCTTTCTTAATCCATATAGATTACCTTGTATACAGGGCCAAAGCCTCCCTCTCCAAGCTTGTTATCATCATGAAAGTTTCTCGTAGCAGCTACTAATGTTTCCATTGTAAATACGATTGGTCTATCATTAACCAACAATGTGTTTTCCTCCCGATGATCTGCACAATGAAAAGACACAGTTAAAAGTTATATTATAAACCTAAAAACAAAAATTCAAATTTTTGCATTTTAACGTGGAAAGTTATGTTATAAAACACAAAATCAAAAATTCAAATTTATACATTTAAACCATTGAAGGGGATCTTTAACGTATACCGTGCCATGGGTGTGAATTGAAAACAATCGTAAATTTTAGTGTCGTTAATATACAATATTATAACAAGAAGACCGGTTTTATATTTATGGAATTTGAGAATTATCACATTTTGACATATTTTTATATTTGTGCTCTATGTAAGATAAAATATATATATGAATGACATGCAGTAGAAATATAAAAATCTTAATTTTAAAAGGAAACTCTTTGATGTGTGCTTGTTTGTGTTTGCAGGTTATTAAAAGGAAATTCTTTGAAGCTGTTGGAGCATTGCTGCCACAAACTAGAGTTGGATTTAAGTTAGGGTCTGAAACACCTGTATAGATAATATAATAAATCATGTTTATCATAGTGATCAAGGAGTCTATGAAATAAACCATTAAACACAGCTTATTGAGAAAAATAAACTTGATTGTATTAACTTTGACAAAGAAGAACTTTACAACCTTGGTGCCTTGATGCTGTAGCGTCTAGGCAGGAATCTCCTCTACTTTAACAAGCCTCACTCTCTTCCAAATGAGATCAAAAGGTATGTGATCTTTCCTCTCAAAAGCTCAATTAGGAAGACTAAGTTCCAGCAACATTTACGCTCAAAAATATTCAGCTTTCAACCTCCTAAGTAACCAGCCCAAAGCTTCATTTTATAGTGCAAGGGAATGACGTTACAGGTCCACCATTGAAGGGATAGAGTCCTCCTTCAAGGGGATAAGCTCCTCACATCAAGGGGTTAGTTGCTTAAGGAAAGGGATGCATGAATCCTCAAGGAGCGAACTTGCCAGCGCTAGATTCCCTCTAGAAGCTTCCAGAATTGACTCAAAGTGAGTTTTTAAAAATAAACTTGCTCTTTTTGAACTTTTACAAGGGTTCGCACCCATCAACACAGATACAGAGTGGTCAGGTGCACAGGGGACATGACCAATGGGTGCGGTATCACAGGTAACGCTAAGAGAAAGTGCGAAACCAGAGTTTTAGAGATTTTTAAGGTCTTTCTCTCATTTTCAAGGCTTGATATGAAGAACTGATGCTTAAGACTTGCAAAGGAGGTAAGTATAAGTGATGATAGACTCACACAGATTACAAAGACTTGCAAAAGAGGTAAGTATAAGTGATGATAGACTCACACAGATTACAAAAAGTCATGGTGACAATTTTTTGTGTAACACACACTTCGGCACATATATTTTTTTATCTAGCAGTTCTCGCAACTGCTTTTATAATTCAATTAACTCTGGGATACTCATGTTGTATAGTACCTTAGATACTAAAGTAGCTCTCAAAATTAATTCAATAGTAAAATATGTGTCTCTCTTAGGATGAAATCTAGGGATTTCTTCAGGGAAAACATATGTAAGTCTTGCACAATGGGTAAGCTTTCTAATGTCATAATCTTTTCCTTAGAATTAGTGTACGCCAGCTAGACAACATATATTTGACACCCATTTCTAAGGAAATTTTCCTATGAGGATATAATGGGATTTAATTTTAAAGGTCTCTTAATTCTCTTAACTTCCTGATTTGTCAACACTCTGTTTGTGAGCTTCTTGATAAGCGTGTAATTATGCGTTCAAACATATAATTTAAATTTCAAAAACATTATTTAAAAAAATTATATTACCTCAAACTGAAAATTTCAAGATATAGCATACAACTATGATACATATCACTGATCAACTCTCTGTTTGTGGGGGACTTTGTCACTTATCAACTGTCTGTGTGTGGACCTCTGTGTAACGGTGTAGTAAATCTAAAAGGGTGTTGAATATGGTCACTCACACCCATATCCGGCTGGGTGTAATCTAATTCACTTACGATATTCCGCTCAAGGTTCATCAAAGCCCTTGATTTAAATTCTCACGCGTTAGTTGTCAGCCATATGCAATATCTATTCTTTTCCACCCCTCACGGGCGCCGACGCTGGAGATTAGGGTTACGGTGGTATCCTGGACAATAGCTAAACACCAGAGTTTGAATCGAGACGCTGGAGATTAGGGTTATGGTGGTATCCTGGACAATAGCTAAACGCCAGTGTTTGAGTCGAGGAAGATCGGGGTTCAATCTTAGCTGGTAGGATGCATGAAGTCTATAGAATCCAAGAAAACTGACAGGACGAAGCAAGAGACGCATCAAAAGAGAAAGTCTCAGTTCATCATGCCAGCAGGCTTACAGAAACCGAGAAAACTGAGAGATAAGCATGTCCGGAACTAGTTGATCTATTATCCAGGTTTATGTTTTGCAAATTTAAATTTTTTATTATATCACTTTACTAGAATCTACAGTGCCAAAGATAGTACTCCTTTGAGAAAGTGGGCAGCCAGGTTGCCCGGCTCATAATATAACATTAAGGAAACATCTATAATTTATATCCAGAAAAGTAATATCTAAATGATGTTTTATATTGTTATTTTTCTGGTTTGGTAAGTATTTGTAAATTTTTTTAAAAGGTTATTAAACCTTCTGATAATTCAAGTGAATGTTAGAGTTTTATCTTATTTTGAGTGATTGTGTTTGATTCATTAATACTGACCAGAGTTTTTGGAAGATCCAGCTAACAGGTGAGGCTTAGGCTCTCTAAGCCTCACCTAAGATCAAGTGGTACTAGAGCAAGTTGCTCCTCAAAGCCTGATATAAATGTTTTTTTATGTTCTAAATTTTTGCTATTAGCATGCTCCCTATTTTCCGGCCACTATATCTTCTTATTTTCTAGCCACTCTACATTCACTCTTTTTTTAATATTTATCTTTTTCTTCACACATTCCCTAGTTATGATGTCTTAGTTTATTATCCATATCACATGTACAACATCCTTGACCACCTATGTTGCAAAGTCTGCAACACATTTATAGTGTCTCAATACCCCAACCAAAATCCATGAGTTTTTATATCATGATCAACATCCGGAGCGGGTTCCTTTTGAAGATGTGCCCTCCCACCCTAATTTAGTAGGCACCTCCTTTACATTCATCAGTTTTAGCACAACAACATCTAGAGTTAGGGTTCATTTAGAGATGTGCCCTGCCACCCAGGCTATGTAAGCACCACCTACTTCATCAACAATCAACATCACATCACCTCAACTCCAAAATCTAAAAATATTTAAACTATGGGTTCACACTAAAACCCCTAGGCAGAAAGCATGAGATGCTTTCCAACTAAGCCTGTTAACCAGGTTGCCTAACACATAATGATAACATCTAATGAGAAAAAAACATCTAGTGATAGGGATCTTATATCAAGAAAAGCAATATCTAAATAACTTATTTAACTTTTTCCTATATCTAAATAACTTATTTAACTTTTTCCTATTTTACAACTCAAAACAGAAAAACAGAAAACAAGTTCTAAATATATATTTGTAAATCTCTTTAAAGAATTATCAAACGTTATCATAATACAAGTGAATGTTAGAATCTTATCTTATTTTGTGTGATTTTGTTTAATTCATTAATTCTAAACATAGTTTTTGAAAGATGCAGCTCAAAAGCGAGACTGTCTAAGCCTCACTTCCGATCAATTGCAGATCAGAAAGGCTGTACTTTGCCATTTTTGAACATTAAAGGTTCGAAATTATAAAATTCTAATGTTATTATTCACTGCCTGATTCAACGGCAGCGTCACTTTAATAATCTCTACTCGTTTTGGTTAAAAAATATATATTCAATACCTACGAACAGATAATATGTGGCAGACATACCTTTCTGCTCTTTCATAATCAGCGGATTGATTAAAGTTTCAAGGGATAATCATTCTTCGATCCGATTGTGAGAGCTTTGAATCTAACTTATAATTATGGATTTGTGAAAAACCTATAAACTTCAATAAACTTAAACCTTTTGACCTTTTGATCTTTTGTCTCTTTAAAGCTAAGTAAAAGTGAAAATTTTAAAATCATTTGCAATAATCCTGATTCTATATTATTTAGGAAAACATCTTTATACAAAACCATCCACACCTCTGTATCTAAAGGTTTGATAAATCTAAAAATGCATTGAACATTCAATCAAACCGCGGGTTTAGTAGTATTTGCTAGATAACATGAAATACCTAACGACTTCATAGAATGAATGATGTGGCAGTAATACCTTGGTATCCCCTTGGAGCTATGGCAGACTTTAGTCTTCTCGCCGTTGCGAACACGCCAATGATTATCCCGAGAACCAAGGCACCCACAACACCTAAAATTAGGTATGTTCTTTTGTCTGAAGACTTGTTCTGCGGACTATAATTAGCTGCTCCTCCTGGAGGGACTGGTGGAAGCTGCAGACTCGAATTATAGAAGGGATATATTTGATAGCGAAATATGCAGCTTCGGCTCCAATACTTATCTCCTGCAGTGAGTCTAGATGCGAATATGCTATTGATTGAGGAGGACAGACATTCGTTGCAGTCGTCTGTGGTTAGGTCTCTGGTGCACTGGACCAGACCGTAAATCGTTTGAGACAAGGAGTCCAGAGATGTACCGTAAGCAGATCGTTTCGCTTCAGTTGCTGCTTTAGCTGACAAGTTATTTAAGAGATTCTTGGCAGACTCTTGAAAGTCACCAGGGATGAAGACCTCCGTGCCATCATGTCCAAAGTCGTCCTGATTATTAGACCCAAAACCTGTGTCCAGTTTTCCGATGAAATTATAGTTTTCGTAACGTAAGAAGCAGTGAAAAGGCCATGTACTAGCGCTAATGCTATTCCCACATCCCTGTCGTATGCTAGTCGTTGCCCATTGCCAACAAGCGTCGCATTGGTCGACTGTCAGGTCTGCCCTGCACTGGAAGAGGCCATATACTCCGCCAGAATCAGAGATGTTAAACCCACTTTGATTTGCGGCTTGGCCAAGTCTATCAAGAACTCTATTCAGATTTCTCTCAAACGTACTTCCTGGTGTATAGTTGTTGTTAGTATTGCAATTGGTTAACGCCACTGCGTTGCAAGTCTGTCCATGAAGAATAATAGTGATCAAGGGCGGAAGAACAATAATAAAGTAGAAGAGCATGATAGTTTGGCCGATCAGGAGAGAGGTTGCAGAATCCATTTCATGAAAGTTCATATTCGTTGGGATTCTGATTGCCATCGAACAGTGGAGACTATGCATGGACATAGCAGTGCTGGTACAAAAATTCATGCTATTCTGCGAATGTTGTTAATCAATAAGAACCTCATACTGTCCGACCCAGCAATACTTTAATTGAAATATCTTGGTCTGACGTCACCTTATTCACTCAAAAGAGGGAATCCCAGTGAAGGAAACCAAGAGGTCGATTGGGTCAGGACGTGTGAATTACGCGCAGTCAAAGTGATGTATAACTTTGATTTTCTTTATTTACTTTTTTTTAGATTGCGAAGCTAAGATGAAGGAGATGCAAGACAAAGGAAGTTGGAAGACTGTAGAGAAAAGAAAGAAAGCTACAACACCAAGCTCGCCAAGAAAGACGAGGAGCTAGACAAGTAAAAATTAAGCAAATTGTAGGTCCGATAGACCACTTTGGTCTCAGTGGACGTTAAACATCATCATCATCATCATCATAATAATAATAATAATAATAATAATAATTCAAATCTCGATATTTATATTGGTGATTAATTTTTGGAGGAATTTTATACAGCTTGAGTGGGCCTAATGGTTAAGATCATGTGTTTCCTCCTAAGAGGTCACAGGTTCAAAACCACAGGGGGGTAGAGTATGTATGCCTTCGTAGACTTAGCAGTCAAATCGCTGCGCGGAGGTGGGTCCCTTGTCCCACAAACAAGGGGGTCTCATACACCAATTTGGTGTCTGGCTTGGCTGTGACCTTAAAAATGGATATTATATTATATTATTATTATATAATTTTATATTGAAACTTATGATTTTCTTGCATCAAGTGTAGGTGGTTGTCATCTAAATAAATCCATAAAGAAGATATAAAGTATTAGAGTGAAATTCCTAGGCTGATGTGTGAAATGAAAAATACCTACCTTCAACATTTTTCAATACACAATAACACTACCTCATACACAAAAAAGAGATTTAAATGTGATGACATGTACACGCAAGGTCAATGTGGATGGTGGAGAGACATTTGAAATCATTGAGAGATCTTCTAGACAAAGAGCATGCTTTGAGGGTTCTATAGTGGAGGGAGATATGCTATATCAATCCATGGTGTATATTAGTCAATATTTTCCTAAATTAGCAATATATATGGATGTGCATTTGATTTTATATGTCCACTCCATCAACAAATTCGAAGGGGAGGTCTTGTTGGGGAAAGGTAGAGAGAGGAAAGTGAAAGGTAATTAGATGGTAGATATCTATAATAATATTGATTAATTGTTTTTATCTATATCATACTTATTTAATTTGTAGTTTTCCATCAATTATTAAGCTTTACCATTGTACCTAATTATTGATGAATTATATTTTTTCATACAAGTGGTCAAGAGTGCGATACATTACATTTATACATTGAAAACAATATTGATTGGATGCAGGTATGGATAAAATGATGCATACATTATACTATGGTGGGTTATCATAGCAATGAGTGGCTATATTGGTTAAAGAGGCTCATCTAAATCAAGATACCAATCTTACGTAGAGGGAAACTGATTTAGCATATGGTTTAAAACATAAACATGCAAGTATATCCACCTATATTTTTTAGTTTCCATTATATTAATGGATGTTGTCTATTATTTTTATAATATTCATCAAGTATAAATATGCTTATTAATTGACAATGCATTTTTTATGTGTTGGGAATATTGTAGTTGAAACTCCACAATGATATGTGGTGCAATGGCTGTAAATTTCACATTAAAAAGTTGGGTGACAAGAAGGAAACCTCTAATTATGGAATAATTGTAGTCTTTTAGGTCACTAATGTATTCACTAGAAGTGACAAACTTCTAGAGGTAGGCTAAAAATAGATACTATGGGTAATTGGAAGATATACATGAGTATGACTTTAAATCCATTAAATTAGTCCTATTCAAGGTCAAGTGGTACTTGCTATAAACAAATGAAAGTGGTCCTAAAACAGCTAATATTGAGCATGTAATGGATTTACCATGGTTAATACAAGATTCTTGAGTTAACTACAAAGCCTTATGTTCTTCCAAGCCAATGTGAGCAGGCATTTTACTCAAAGGTTCCAAGTAAAGTGGGTTGGTCATACATTTTTAGATATGATATTTTGGCAAGATGAAGGCTTGGAAAGTATAATGTAGTGGAAGAATATGATATGAAGAAGAAGATGATGTAGAGTTGGAGTAGTTAGATGCTATGGACCAAGGGGTAGAAGAAGATGAGCTAAATGTAGATGATAATGTTCTTGATGATGATATCATCAATAAAATTATTGAAAATGGATATGTTGATGATGTTTCTATTGTCAATGCTTTCGACATCGATTTTGAGATGGATGATATAGATGTGGAGTTGGATGAAGGAAGGTCAATGATATTGAATAGTTGTAATGTAGGAGCTATTTGATTCTATATTTTCTATTATTTATTCTAAGGTTTTTTTTTTTAATATGGGTTGATTATGTGTTGTTAAATTTTATGCCATTTTGTATGTACCATTGGTTGGTTAGAAGTCATTGACCTTGATTTCTCTATTAGCCCACAAAATTATAGCCTCCTAACTCATATTGAACATGTGTTGTATATTTGTTAGGGTGGTAAGGGGGTTATACATAACACATATTGTAGAAAAATATTAATATAAAGTATATTACAAATAAATAAAAAACAAAAATAAAAAAAATAAAAAATAAAACACACAAAAACAAATTCAAATGTACAAAACAATCTAGTGCTAAATCCCATAACCAAATAAACCCACTCACAAAGTTGATGATAAGTACATTGATTGAACCCACTTCCTAATAAAGACAATGTGCAGAGGATAAATCTTCTCAAATTTGCATTGGACCAACCCCACCTATCACTGTCAGTAAGGAGGGTGCACAAAGGAGCAACCCATTGACATTCTACTTTGATCAACCACACTTATTATAAGGAGAGCGCAGAGAGTAGAATACCCATATAAGGAGACAATGACCCCACATTTGCTTCTAAGGAGGGATTGACCCCACAATGTCTTTCTGTTGTAGCGGCTATAACCACCCTCCAAAATTTTGGCTCGCATGCAAATTTCAGGCCTACCTTGGATCCTCCAATCAATTGTTCCTTGGTCACTTGTTGGTAAGATGATGATCTAAATGTCCCCTCCTTGATCTTAAGAGTTGTTCATGTTCTCATGTTTATGCAACATGTGTCATATTTTGGCATAGGGATTTTTGTTTGTCATGCAAAGGGAATGTTGTTTTTCTTCAAGGGAAATCTTGTGCGTATGAGTTGTTTTCATTACATAGACATGCTTCACACCCACTTCACACACTCTTGTCATGAAGGTTGTTACATCAAGTAGAGTATGTTTTATAAATTATGGATGGTCTACATTGTATCACTAAGTGTTCGTGTGTGATCATAAATGAGTCCTATCACTATTTACATATATTCCCTCATCTCACACTTAGAAAAATTCTTGAGAAACCTAGCCTCATATAGCTTCTGAGAACTGTGCACTTTGCTTATGCAACCCTCAAGTTTTTTCCCCTGCCTGTTAGAACTGTGTAATGTGCAGAGACCCTAGCCTCCCTTAGCATCCAAAACTACGCAGTAGTTTCCTCCAGTGTCCTTCCCCCAGCCAAAACCCACTATCATAAGAATCTGTGCAATATTGTCCCTCAACTGCTTAGTCTTCCTTGCAACCTAAAACTGCACAGATGTGTCCTCTCAAAACCCATCCCACAGCAGTGCCTTGCATCTAGAAACTGCGCAGTATTTCCTTTCAGCTTCCTAGGCTGCACTGTACTCAAAAACTGCCCAAAGGTATCCTCCTAGGCACCCATCCCACAATAGTGTCCTGTGCCTAAAAAATGTGCAGTGTTGTCCATGTTGTCCTGTCTGTCTTTCATGCAAAAATTGACAGATGGACCTCCTAGGGCCTCATTCTAGTAGCAACCATTGCCCGTTTAAACTGTGTTAATCTATCTTTCAGTGAATACAAGAAAAGGTGAGAAGCTAAGATCATTCCCAAGGAGTTGACGAGAAGGACCAAGAGATTAAGTGATGGGAAAATATCAGGACCGCATGCAAAATCTGTCGGATGCGTGATCATCTTGAGGGTAAGTATGATAAGTGAAAAACACCTTTCGAATTACATCTCTTAGTTGAGTTTGTAGGACTTATTGTCATTTTCATATGATCATGTCTTCAGTAACATGCATGTGTGCAAACACAAAAGTCATTTCATGTGTTTCCTCTACATGTCTTGCTTCCTTTTCGCTTGTTTGACCAACTGTCGTCTTTGGCCTATTGATTTCTCTGTCATGCTTGTGACCTTGTTTTGGTGATATCAAAGGTTTGTCTTTGTGTGCATGATTTGTGCCAACTATTTAAACACCCAATTTACTCACACACAAAGTTGTATAAACTGTTGCACAAGTTTCATCACGATTGTTTAATGACCCATCCTTAGTGTCGCACTTGTCACTCTCACCTTTAGACGATCGCACTGAGCACATTGTCTTGTTGGTTTGAGGTGTCTTGTCATCGAGTCATGCTAAGTGTGGGTCATATATACATGAGTTCGCACTCACAAACTTAACCATTTTCTTGAAATATGTCCACTGGACAACCTTCCATCAACCGAACCTCCATTGAGTTGCACTACGCAATCTCAGCTCTCAGTGACCCTGCATTGTTGCCCAAAACTGTGCAAAGCTTGATGTTGTCCTCCCTGGCAACTTGCATTGCACAATTATGGAAATGAGAATATCTCCCAGAATTGTGTAGTAGTAGTCCAAGAAGCCAGTCCAGTCTACACTTCCCGCAAGACCATCCACCAAGCCTCCCTATGGTCAATCGAAAGATATAACTTGAGTTGTGACCCAGGGCTGCACTCATCCCCAAAACTGTGTGGTAGCTCTCCAGCCTGCCTACCTGCACTACCTACAGAAATTTTGTAGACATGAGGGACAAGCCTTTACTTCCTGTCACTGCACTGTCTTGAGAAATTGCACAGTTTTTCCAGGAAGTTCCCCTACTTGCATACTCTGATATCTTGCTGAAAACTGCGCAGTTTTCACTGACAGCCCTCCTGTTGCCCGATACTCCACTCAGCCTGGAAACTACGTAGTCATGTCCTACCTTGATTGTCTCCCATAACTGTGCATTTTTTACCATCATCTCCTGTAGTATGATGCCAACCTCCTTGAGAAAACTTCGCAGTTTTCACTACCAGTGCTTCCTGCTACCTGCACTGCCTCCTCGATAAAACTGCACAATTCTGCCTCCTAGCTGAGCCCTCTCCCGCAAATGTCACTGTTGTCCCAGATTGCTCATATCAAACTCCTAGTGACCTCTGCATAGTTTTTCCTGATAATGCCCCACAATCCTGCATCCCGGCCTGAGTTGTGCTTTATGCAGTCTCAATACCTTGTCGTCCCTCCTCATCACTCGAACCAATCACAAAAGACGATGCATCATGGTAGATTATGTAATTTATGGATTTGATGTCACCTCCTCATGAGTGATTGCAAAAGTAGGTACATGAATCGAACATGGCATGACGAGGAATGAGATGAAGAAGGAGTGCATGCTAGAAGACTTGCTTGCAGTTGGACCAACACGCAAAGCATACCAAGTAGCAAGCGAAGGAGATACATACACATGCATGAAACATCAAGCGAATACCAAGACCATCAAAGACCCCGCACACTTCATCATGCGGAGGTGAAGATACAATACACCAAGAGCATACTCATCACCCAACAACATATCAGATCGACACGGACACCACAATCATCATGTTCATGTCAGCAGTGTGATGTTGAGTTGTGCCATGAGTTGTCTCGGACACATCACTATTTTGGTCCATACTTGTTGTAATCAATGTGATGTAACGTGGAAGTCCAAGAGACCCACGGATGAAGTTTAACAGTCATGTAAGTTGGACAATCATGAGGAAGGTCGATGAGTCACAAGGGTCAATTCCACCCTTGGCTATATATACCCCCTCATTTGTACATGTAAAGGACTTTTCACCTTGGCTCCTCCCACATAGCCTTGAGAGTCTGTAATCTTTTCTTTGAGAAGCGGGCAGTGGCTCCAACGCCCCATTACTGGAGCTAGTGATGTGTGGTGCATGAATGTGTCTTGGAACTTTTTCTTAATTCAGAAGGTTTTCATAGGCCAACACATTTTCATGCATGTGTTTTATTCATTTGTAATACTATTCTTTAAATGCTTGTAATGCATGTTTACTTAACTTGTATTAGGATAGTTGAACTACTTTAGTTATTCTATTGCATATATTGTTGAAGATGTGTTGTAATGGTTGCTATTGTTGTATCATCCGTGTGGACTACTCCGTTGGACACTAGACAGATTCATTCTTGTATATTTGTTATAACGACCGTCACATTCATGTGCACTACACTATTGGGTGTTGTACAAGCTATTCATTTACCTTAGTGTTTGTGACTGCCGCATTTGTGTGGACTACTCCATTGAAGGCTTTGCGGATCATGTTGTGTTGTGTGTGTCTCTACCTGAGTTGGGACTACTCCCTCTCGACCAGAGACTCACTTTCACCCTCCCCCTCTATAGTGAAGGAACTTAGACACAAGTTACACTAAGCACTCACGAGGCACACATACCTCGCTTTTTGAAAACCAAATATATCACTCTCATGTACTGACAAGCAAGAGCTAAGGCATATCTTTAAGATAATGGAAACTGGGCCATCGTACCAAATGGGACTCCTACACCAAATGATGTGAGGTCTAGTTGGGACTTCATACTAGGGAGATCCCCTGAATGTTGGCGTATCTAGCACCATCAACATTTTTGGTTCTAAAAGGAGGGCCAGATGACAAGCTGAGCCCATTTCATTTGGTTTGAATCTATTATCAAAATGGATCGTACACAAATCGTGCTCCTGGGGTGTTTCTCCCATTTCTCCCTTAATCAACTATCACTCCCCGATGAGATTCTCAATCACTTGTCCTTGTTAAAGTTTGACGTTGAAGAAAGAACGTTTGTAACCAAGCACATTTTTTATTTTCTTCATTTCTCCGAATTTCATAAAATTGATAGTGAACAACTTGTTTGCGTACTTTTTTTCCTCACTCTTGAAGGTCGTACTAATCAGTGGTTTCATACCCTGCCACCTGCTTCCGTTCATTCCCTTCTTACTCTCCTCAAGGAGTTGCACCAAGCATTTGATAAGTATAACCACCAAGATGTCTATGAAATAATCTCTCGTTTAAGAATGAATGTTGACAAATCAATTGAGGACTTTGCTAACCACTTCCTTCACCTTTGTCATGAAATTATGAATAGTTTTTGGACATTGACTTCATGAGCCAAGAGTTTAAATGTTTGGTTCATGTTTCCCGACATAGTGAACCTCTTCATTTCCCTTCTTCCTCGACTCTTGCGGATCATGAGGCCCCTCAGTTTTCAGAGGAGGAGAACAACACCCCATTTTTTCCTTGTCCTCCTCTCTTTCTGGTCTCGAAGTGGGTGCCCCCTCGTAGTGATTGCAAAGCTGAGAAATCTACATAGAGGGTTCCCCCTCGTAGTGGTCGCAAAGTAGAGAAATCTGTGCGGAGGGTGCCCCCTCGTAGTGGTCACAAAGATGATAAATCTGCGCAGAGTGCTTCCATCCTATCTTCTCAATCGTCTCCCACTCTAATGGAGGAAATTCCAGAATGGCTCAGAAAGTCTATGGCGAAGGCTCATTCCTCCATTCCATAAGAGGACATCACCATTCATAACCCAAGTCTCAAGTCTGATTTGCATCTCTTCCATCCTCCATCATCTATAAGCCATGACTCCTTGTACCATGACTCGTCTAATCAATTGAGTTCACAAGCTAGCTGTGTGCATTCTCTTGATTCTCGAGCTGCTGACTCAAATTGCAGTCATGTGTAAGGAAGTTTCATCACACAGGCAGAGAAGCAGAAAAGTGAAGACACAATCAATTCCTCTTCTATGCTTCAAAATGGTTCACATCAAGACAATGAGCTTCCATTCTTGATCAATTCTCAATCTACTAATCTTGGTGAAACATCATGCACAATTAATTCTTTCGATCAACCTCCATTCTTGGGTTGTCATCACTCCCATGCTTTTGTATGTTGTGATGAATGTCCAAACACATCATGTGATATATTTCTCTCTCATGTACACTCTAATGCAGATCTGGAATGCGCACTAGTCAAAGCAAACATCCATATCGAAACTTTCTCTTCACCCCACTTGCCCATATGTCCTACCTTCATAGTGCATCGACATGCATCAGAGATACTCCACTTTCTCTTGTTTCTTCATCCGATGAGTTATCTCCTCAATCGACATAAGACAATGAGGTTGTCCATGATGAAAATAGTCTCAACACACATGAATCTTCCCACTTGTCTTCATCTTGTATGTTGCATGAAGACAACTCATCAAGTCAACTTGTTGAAGTTGAAAAGTTTGATGAAGCCTGTGACAGAGATGGTTGCCATCCTAAGAGCAGTTTTGAAATCAACAACAATAGCCATCCTCAAGCCATGCATGATCTGGTTCACATCTCAAAATGCCATTTCTCAATTATGGAAAGTTTCGAGATGTGCCATGGAGTAGAGGCAATTCAATGTTTATTGATGGTTATTCCAGGACCTCGTGACTCTATTAAGCCCCTTGAACCAAATCAGATGTGGTTTCTCACACAATCCATCTATCTACATAGTTGCACTTGGCATGGATCCTCATGTAAAACATGTTTATTATTTCGGGTGTGATATTTCAAAATTTCAATTTTTCACTACTGACCGAATCCACGAGTCTATTACAGTGTGTCCATCTTCATTCTCTTCTCTTACATCCAATTCAGGTTTGGAGTGTGTCTCTCTCATGTAATCATGGAACTGTGAAGTTGATCATCTCAAAGACTATCTTTGTCTGGAATCATACTTATCGAATTTTCCCTCTCGTGATCAACTCCTTGGTCTTCTTGGAAATATTGCACTTCAAATATGCCCACTCATCACACCAGCAATCTCCCTGTGTGATGACGAGCACACATGCTATCACGTGAATCGAGTTCCTCTCATTTCCACCACACCCCAACTAGCTTCACACATTCACATTACTGGCATCCTTTCTACATTCCTATGATGACCTTGATGCCTGCACAATTTTTCACTACTTGTAGGTGGGTGTTCTATCATATCTAGCACACAACGAATTTAGTTCCATCATTCAAAGCATTTGAAAGATTGTTCAAATTTTTTCTTTGTTCATGTCAGACTAAGAATCTAGTATCTCAACCAAATCATCTAATATTTATTCTATCTCGGGTGACTGTTATGCAATTTATCATTTTCCCAACAATACATTCAGTGATAGTCACTTCATGCACTGTGATCTTCATCGTGTAATATCTTTCTCATCAAACTTATGTCAAGCAAGTGAGGCACTTCAGCCTACACTGATGGCTATGGCAGATCCTCACTATCTTGACATGACTGAAGAGAATGATCAGATCTATCTATCCATACCAGATTCCAATCATTATCCCCTCCCTCGAATTAGAAATCCATATTTTCAAAGATCACCAGTCTTTCAAAACAACCATCACGAATTTAATGATCCAATCACTGAATGGCCGAAACAATCTTACTTGGCAAGTCGTGTTACAGGTAACAAGCTTCATTCCTTCCTCACACTCACTAAGAAACTTGGTACAGATGAATAGACACTCGCAAGAGGCTTCTGAGGTTTGTTGAAAAATGGTAGTCATCAAAGAGGTAAGCATGTGTGTTGGGTGGTTGTGACACATCTTTCTGTCTGCATGCAAGACCTTCTCTCTCGTGTGAAATATTGTAAAGTTTTTGTATTTTTTGTTGCACACTATTTTTTATCTGTTTTAATCACTTGTATCTTTTTGGTTGAAGGCCGAGAACACTTATGGTGGGTTCACTGGAAATTTCATTTCACATAACCCCGACTGTTTAGCGTAGGAGTAAGAGTAGCATTTTCTTTCTTGCTTTGCTTTGCTTTCTAGTTTTCATGTTTGTTTTCTTTCTGACTTGGTTTGGTTTATTTGCTTGCTTTCTTTGCTTACTTATTTTTCTTTTGCTTTATTTCTACTTTTTCTTTTTTCTTTCTTTGCTTGCTTGTATCTGTAGGTTAGCCTCACATGAAACTACATTTGGCTCTCGAGACAAGACGAGAAAATCTAAGAGGACTTGTACAACTATCAACATCTGGTTATTTATCATACTCTCTCTTTATGAAGAGCTTGTTGTCTTTAGTCGATGATACCCTAATGGAAAATATGTTACGTTTAGAGTGAGTCTTGGTGAAAACACAATGCTTGCACTATTAACTAGTACCTCCTACTTCGGTCCTTTGGGTTAACCCTTGTCAACTCAGTCAAGTAGAGTAAGGTGAGAGGAAAAACCTTAACAAGTATGTCAGAGGTATATATAACATAATTCTCTAAAGGAACAACCTCTTCCACCTCTGAAATAAATAAGTGCCTATGCACATTTCTTTGAAAATGAAAAAAAATGAAAATGGAAAAATGGAAAAAATAAAATAAGGAGAAAGAAGAGAAAGGATTCATGCATAGAGAGGTGATGCAAGTAACTCTACCAGGGTACTAACCAGGCTCGCTGGCAGTGGAGAGATTCTTTTGTTCCTATGTGACTCCATCGGGGTACTATCCAAGCTTACTATAGTGGAGAAACGCTAGAGATGAAACCTAAACTTTGATAATTATATTAGTTGTGCACCCCTGTACTCATCATCCCTAGTTGAAACAACTTAGTTGACTTGGCTTGGAATGTGTGCTGGTCGATCAAGAGAATGGTACAGACTACATCTTCCACACAAGCTAGTGCAAAAGCCATCACGATCAAAGAATTGAACAATACTTCCGGAGAGAGCTAGAGTTCTACCAGTGTGTCACCAATGTTGTAGTGGCTACAACCACCCTCCAAAATTTTGGGAATTTTGGCTCGCATGCAAATTTTGGAGCCTACCTTAGATCTTATGATTGATTATTCCTTGGTCACTTGTTGGTAAGTTGATGATCTCAAGCTCCCCTCCTTGATCTTAAGAGATATTGATGTTCTCACCTTTATGTAGCATGTGTCATCTTTGGGCATAGGGATTGTTGTTTTTCATGCAAAGCAAATGTTGTTTTTCTTGAAGGGAAATCTTATGCATATGACTTTTTTTCATTACATAGACATATTTCACACTCATTTCACGCACTCTTGTCGTGAAGGTTGTTGCATCAAGCATAGTATGTTTTATAAATTATGGATGGTATACATTGTATCACTAAGTTTTTGTGTGTGATCATAGTCGATTCCTATCATTTTTTCCATCTAATCCTTGATTTCACAGTTAGCCAATTTCCCAAGCAACCTAGCCTCATCCAACTTCCGAGAACTGTACACTTTTCTTCTGCAACCCTCAAGCTTTTTCCATTGCCTGTTGGAACTGCGTAGCGCACAGAGACCCCAACCTCCCTTGGCATCCAAAACTATGTAGTGGTTTCCTCCAGTGTCCTTCCCCCAGCCGGAACCCACTATCATCAGAAACTGCACAACAATGTCCCTCAACTGCTCAGTCTTCCTTGCAACCTGAAACTACATAGATGTGTCCTCTCGGAACCCATCCTGAAGCAATGCCTTGCATCCAGAAACTACACAGTATTACCTCTCAACTGCCCAAGCTGCATTGCACTCAGAAACTACATAGAGGTTTCCTCCCAAGACCCCATCCCACAACAGTGTCTTATGCCTCAAAAATGCGCAGTGTTGTCCAAGTTCTCTTGTTTGTCTTGCATGAAGAAACTGATAGATGGGCCTCCTAGGGCCTCATTCCGGTAGCAATAATTTCTTGTTTAAGCTGCATTAATCTATCTTTCAGTGACTACATGAAAAGGTGAGAAGCTAAGATCACTCCCAAAGGGTTGACGAGAAGGACCAAGAAACTAAGTGATGGAAAAATATTAGGACCGCGTGCAAACTTCATTGGATGCATGATCATCTTGAGGATAAGTATGGTAAGGGAAGAACACCTTTTGAATGACGTCTCTTAGTTGAGTTTCCAGGACTTCTTGTCATTTTCATATGATTATGTCTTCAGTAACATGCATGTGTGCAAACAAAAAAGTCATTTCATGTGTTTCCTCTACATGTCTTGCTTCCTTTTCTCTTGTTTGACCAACTTCGTCTTTGGCACGCTCATTTCTATGGCATGCCTGTGACCTTGTTCTGGTGATATCGAAGGTTTGTATTTGTGTGCATCAGTTGTGCCAACTATGTAAACACCCATCGTACTCACACACAAAGTTGTAGACATTGTTACGCAAGTGTCGTCATGATCATTCAATGACCCATCTTAAGTGTCGTAGTTGTCATGCTTAGCTTTAGATGGTTGCACTAAGCACATCATCTTGTTGGTTTGAGGTGTCTTATCATCGAGTAATGCTAAGTGTGTGTTCACAAGGTAATATATACACGAGTTTTCTCACTCACACACTTAACCATTTTCCCAAAAATTTGTCGAACAGACAACCTTCCATCAACCAGAGCTCCACTAAGTTGCACTACGCAGTGTCAACCCTCAGTGACCTTGCATTGTTGCCTAGAACTATGCAGAGCTTGAGGTTGTCCTCCCAGGCAACATCCACTGCGCCATTCTGGAAATGAACCAACTAACTGTCTCCCAAAGCTACGCATAATTTGTCCAAGGATCCATTACAGTCAGCACTTCCCACAAGACCATCCTCTAAGCCTCCCTTTGGTCAACCAGAAGATCTAACTTGAGTTTTCACCCAAGGCTGCACTCATACCCAAAATTGTGCAGTAGATGTCCACCTTGCCTACCTGCACTGCCTACAAAAACTGCACAGACATGAGGGATATGCCTATATTTCCTATCACTGCATTATCTTGGGAAATTGCACAGGTTTACGAGGAAATCCCCCTACTTGCCTGCTCTCCTCTCTTGATGAAAACTATAGATTTTTCACTGACAGTACTCCTGTTGCCTGGCACTCCACTCGACCCAGAAACTGCAGAGTCATGTCCTGCCTTGATTGTTTCCCAAAACTATGCAATTCTGACCAGCATCTCCTGCAGCCTCATCCCGACCTCCTCTGGAAAACTACACAATTTTCACTGCTAGTGCTTCCTGCTGCTTGCACTGCCTCCCCAGAAAAAAAATTGCAATTCTGCCTCCTAGTTGATCCCTCTCCCACCGATGTCACTGTTGTCCCAGACTTCTCAAATCATCTGCCTAGTGACCTCTGCAAAGTTTTTCCTGAGAGTGCCCCAGAGTCCCGCATCCTGGCCTGACCTGTGCTCTGCGCAGTCTAAGTACATTGTCCTCTCTCCTGGTCACCCAGACCCATCACAGAAAAATATGCATCATGGTAGATTAAGATATTTCTGGATTTGATGTCGTCTCGTCATGATTGATTGCAGAAGTAGATATATGGATCAAACATGGTGCGACGGTGAACGTGATGAATAAGGAGTGCATGCTAGAAGACTTCCTCATGGTTAGACGAACACTCAAAGCATACAAAGTAGCAAGTGAAGGATATACATAAACATACATGAACAATCAAGTGAATACTAAGACCATCAAAGACCCCACACACTTCGTCATGCGAAGGTGAAGATATGATACACCAAGAGCATACTCATCACCCAACATCATAGCAGCTTGACACGGACACCATAGTCAGCATGTTCATGTGAGCTGTTTCATGTCGATTTGTGTCATGAGTCGTCTCAGCCACATCACTAATTTTGGCCATACTTGTTGTAATCAATTTAATGTACTGTGGAAGTCCAAGAGACTCGCAGACGAGCTTGAAGAGTCATGTAAGTCGAAGAGTAATGTAAGTCAAACAATCATGAGGGAATTCAAAGAATCACAAGGGTCAGTTCCACCCTTGGTTATATATACCCCCTCATGTGTACATGCAAAGGAATTTTCACCTTGGCTCCTTCCACATAGCCTTGAGAGTCTATAATATTTTCTTGGAGGAGCGAGCAGTGGCTCCAATGCCCCACTACTGGGGCTAGTGATGTATGGTGTACGAATGTGTCTTGGAACTTTCGCTTAATTTAGAAGTCTGTCGCAGGCCAGCATGTTTTCATGCATATGTTGTATTCATTTGTAAGACTATTCTTTAAACTCTTGTAATGCATGTTTTCTTAACTTGTACTAAGATAATTTAACTACTTCGGTTATTCTAGTGCATATATTGTTGTAGATGTGTTGTAATGGGTGCTATTGTTGTCTCGTTCATGCAGACTACTTCGTCAGACACTATACATATTCACTCTTGTATATTTGTTATAACAACCATCGCATTCATGTGGACTACTCTGTTGGGTGTTGTAGTGCTATTAATTTACCTTAGTGTTTGTGACTGCCGCATCTGTGTGTACTACTCCGCTGGAGGCTATGCAGATCCTGTTGTGTTGTGTGTGTCTCTGCCTGAGTTGGGACTACTCTCTCTCGACTAGAGACTCACTTTCACCCTCCCCCTCTGCAATGAAGGAACTTAGACACAAGTTACACTAAGATTTCACCAGGCACACGTACCTTGATTTTTGAAGACCAAGTATATCACTCTCATGTGTTGACAAGCAAGAGCTAAGGGATATCTTTAAGATAATGGAAACCAGGCCATCGTACCAAATGGGACTCCTACACCAAACAGTGTGAGGTTTATTTGCGACTCCATACTGGGGAGATCCCCTAAATGTTGGTGGGTCCAACACCGTCAACACTTTCATACATCCCTCATGTTTATTTTTCATCCAAGCTCTATTGTTTAGTTGTTGTGAATTTTTTTGCTTTGTTTGTTTCTTCCACTCTTTAGCCTAAAGAGACAAGAAGAACAATTTCAATTATAAGGCCAAGAGATCAATTGAGTGCAAAAAATTTCCAATATTGTGTTTGAGGGCATGTTTTAGTAAAATGTAAATATGGTTGTTTCATCTTGACCTAAAAAATAGGAAAAAAAATCCTATAGTAACCTTATGTTTGAAGAGGGTTTTCATTATTTTCTTCAAGAATATGGCAATCAATCTCAATTTTCATAACCCCAGTTGGGATTAGACTTCCAAATTTGTTAATTTATTTATGGAATAAGGAGGTATTGGAGGTAATTGATAAGCTTATGGGAAAATTCATTCATTTTTCTAACAATAATATTGACTATGGTTTAAAACACTATTTCTAGATTATGGTTTAAACCCATTAGGAGTGCACTTAAAATCAAAATAGGGGGAATTGTATGCTCCAAGATAGTAGAGATCACATATAAAACCATGTTACAATTTGGTGTGAAACATGTACCATTGTATTACAATTTTAGAGAAGGTTTAAACATGTAAACATAAAGGTTCAACTCCTATAGCCCATGAATGGTTGTCAGGGATGAGATGATACATTCGTATTCTATTGAATGATGCATTTCTTGAGATTCGATCTGTATGTCTTAAGGAGAAAATGCATGCTCAAAATTGGAATTATGTGTTTTCTACATGAAAAAATGGTGTGTTGTAAAATGCACTATAGAGTGAAAACTAGAAGCCTTCTCTTAATATTTGCACGATAACTTCTTGAAACATAATTCTATGGAAAAGGTATGCCTTTAGATAAATTATGCAGATATATAATAATGGTTTTCATATATAGGAATATGAATGAACATGGATGTTAATCCATTGCATAAGATGGATGTTAAAACCATAACTTCACCCAACCTCTATTTAATGACCTTATTTTTTTATCTTTAACATTCATTTCAATATCTGATGCCTCTTATATTATAAGGTAGCATTTTAATATGTCATGCTTCTTATATTTTGTTAGGGTGATTGTGGAAAGGCACCTACCCTAGAGTAGGTAAATGACTAACAACACTAATCTCTATTTAATGTGAATTTTACTACTGTTTTTCTTATTGAATTAATTTTTTTTGTTAATATATGTAGTGTCCACACCTAATGTTGACAATGTGAGCGGTGATGATGAATTGTTTGAGTCCATCAACATGATGGAGACAATTAAAAGGGCCTTGAGAAAGGCAATCAATGAATTTATTGCATTGGCTAGGTGTAAACAAATAAATGAGAACAAAGAAAGGTGCAAAGTTTTGATGGAATATATATAACAATATGGGTAAGTGACATATTTTAAAAGGATTATTTATCATATATATTCAGTTATAAATGTTGGTTTTCTATTTTTATATGATATTAACAAAAAATGTTTCCTTTCTATAGGATATTTTGGGACTTCCACACCATCCTCCTCATAGGGTTGGTGTTGGTGAAGGTATAATTCATACTTGTGATATTATGAAATTATTAATAATTAAAGAAGAACTATTCTAGAATTATGTGAATGATAAAAGGATGAGGACAATAAGAGAAGTTAGGGATGGATATCACATGACATCAACGAAGATATTTGTTTATATATTCAGGAAGGAATTGTAGAGATTTTTATGGAGGTCGTTGAATCAGTTAGCCATGTTGGAAATTTTTTATGTGCACCTCGATTGTATATTATGAGGCCTCATATATTATATTGTGTGAAAGTGAGAATGTAATGTATTATCATGTTGTAAATTAATATAATGTAATTCTTGAAGCATGTTTTGTTTTTATGTGATTGTCTGTGTGTCATATTTTAGCTTCTATTACTCATAATACCAACAATTGGAATTAGAGCTAGTTGAATCCATGGGTTGATAAGTATTTAGTTGTTATACAATGTGTGTGCTTGTTGTTTATTGAAGGAACCATGACATGAGTCAACATTAACAATGAAACTCCATGAGGCAACAAATGTAGGATTTATGTAAGTTGCAGAGATCAGTTCAAATGGTTACATGTATTCTTTATTGCTATTATTGACATGTGAAGCAAAGTTTCTTAAGAATCAACGTGAATGGTGGTTGGAACAACAAATTAATGTGTTGATTTGCAACTCAATAGTGTCTAAAGGCATTGGAGAAAGTCCCCAATGGAGAAGTCAATCAAATTAAATTCACTAAGTGAAGCAATTTGTTGGGTATGTTTTATATTCCTTGCACAATTAATTGCATGTGTGATGCATTGAGTTGGACGTGACGAGGGGTCGCAGGAGGACAGTGGCTCCTTACACAAGGTTTGGGGTAGCTCCCCGATTGTTTTTTTTTTTTTTTGGAGACCCATTTATAGTTTTGCACATGGTTTTATGCATTGTGGTTTTGTCCATGGTTTTGTAAGTCTGGTCAAAGGAACTACAATTATGTTCTAATCTAAAGTTAATGGTTAGGGGTTTATGAAATGTTGCGTGTGAACAAAAAAGTGGTTTGAGTTGAAAAACTGAGAAAATTCAGACAAAGAAAATGACTTGCAAAAACCTAGAAAATAATGGAAATTGAATTCAACCTAAGTGAGGAAAGAGACAGAAAACTCAATCCAATTCTAACATATTTACTTAAAGAACAAACACAATAAGTATAAACCTGTTTATTTTATAACACAAAGTTTGAAAACAAAATAATAAATCTCAATTAAAAATAATAACAAAATAATAATTATCAACGCACTCAGATTAAAAAAACAAAAAATCAGCAGAAAAGTGAAGCCTATCTCATAAAGAGAGGAATGAAAATTTGAGTAATCTTCACGTGAAGACAAAAGACAGTGACAGTGAAGGATGAGAAAATTCAAGAAAAAAAATATTTTCAAAATGGTGGAGCCAAACAATCTTGGAAAAAAAAGAATGGATTAACTTAATTCCAGTGAGGCCACATAGAAAAGAAAGCAATAATGAAACATAATTTATGGAACATACACTCAAAATAATGAAAATTGAACTCATTTTTTGAAGTTAGGTATTGATTTGATATAAGTGGGACAACATAAAGGAGAATTACACGATTACGATACCGTGTTTAAGGGCACATTCTGTATAGCTACAATGCTTGGTCATTGTTTATTTTGTTATTAGTCAATAATGTTATTGATATTTATTAGATTATTCTTATCGTCGATATTTAACCTTTTATTTTATTTTTGTAATTATATAATTTTTTTATTTTAAAATAAGATTAAGATTTTTTTAATTATTTTTTTTCAAAATTGTTGTTATTGGATTAATTTTTTTATATTTATTAGTTATATAGAATGATCTAAGTTACAATGAAGGTGCTTTTTTTTAAATTGACGAGGCTAGGTATGTGTCTACCTTTTTCATTTCTATTTGACATTTGTGGTTTGTTTTGATATAGGTCAAATTTAACCTAAGAAAAAAAGGAGTTATACATCTTATTTTAAAATGGACCATTTTGCTAAATAAAATTTGTTGATATATAAATGAATGTTATAAATAATAATGAGGAACCCTAGGAAATTGGTGGGCGGGGAGTCATGTGGGACAAATCTAATTTTTAAAATTTATTAAAAATAATGGACCATTTTTCTAAATAAAATTCGTTTATATATAAATGAGTGTTATATATAATAATGAGGAACTTATTAGAATTGGAATAATCTCATCTCAAAGTGAAACATAAACAAAAAATCATAAGAAGGAATCAACCCCAAATTCATAAATGCAATAGTTGAATATTTCTTGGCTTTAATATTGTGCTAACAAAGATCAAGGCACCCATGTTCTCACAGTGGGTCTCTTGGAGGTCCACATTAACCAATTATGAATTCTTATCAATAATTACTCTGTAGATGGTAAGAATTTAACATCGATGAAATATTCAAGAATTTTCATAGTAGTATACACAAATCAATGATTGAGATTCATTTCCAAACAATAAATGCATAACATATACCTACTAGGTACACCTTCAAATCAAAATTCTTAAGATAACTCCCACACAGAATTTCTTTAACTAATTACGATAAAGTCCCACCTTAAATCGTGTTCAACCTAAGATGTTATTGGGTATTTTTTATTTAAGAATGGCCATCGTTAGCATAAAGACTTTTCAACTACAATAAGCTTACATGGTCGCTCCTTATTGTAGGACTTGCACGAGCTCTACAAGGGCAACTGTAATTACTTCTGGAAAATGAGAAAGAAAGAAAATTGTAATGTCCACAAGGCTAAAGATAGCATATGGGACATCATTTAGAGTGCAAAACTTTAGAAAAAAAAAACAATATGCACCTAAAGAGATTTAGGTCTCTTCAAAATGGATTTATATTGGTTCTATATATGCATATAGCATGTGTAACTTTTCATTTTAAAAACTGTATTTTGAATGCATAAATGTATACATTGCCTTGAAAATTTACTTGGACACTTGGATTGTGTAAACTACACCATATAAAGTTTCAATTCAAACAAATGTTTGCTAGACAAAATTTAAATTTAAATTTAAAACTATAATTAATGGCTCGAGGAAAATGACTACAAATTAATTTTTAAAAGGAGATAGCTAAAATTCTAAAACAGACCCCCTTATTTATGTTGATTGTAGAATATCCTGGAATCTGAAGGTCACTTGAGTGAAATATACTCTTTAATTAATCTCATTATCAACACACATTGACTTTAGTCATTTCCTCTGTGCATTTACATTTTTTGTGTGCCAATGCCCACAAGGGCCTATGGTAATGTTTCTCCTCATTACCTTGCATGTTATATAGTGGATATAATATGTATATAAGATTTTGATATAGTGGTATGATAGGAAAAAAATGGTTTAGCCAAGTAGTTCGAGCAACATCTATCAGACAAACATTGGCACAAGTGTGAGACTATTGCAAGCCTGGACACATTTCCTCCCCTCCATCCTCCACCCTTTTGGTTGTTATCTTTCCTTTTCTGCAACATTTTTGCAATAACATCATAGACATTTCCTCCCCTCCATCCTCCACCCTTTAGGTTGTTATCTTTCCTTTGCTACAACATTTTTGCAATAATATCATAGGCATGTTCAATTCCTTCAGTGTGTCTTTGCACCTTTAGGGGCAATTGCTAGTAGATATTGGTGGTCACCTACCTATTTCACTTTGACCCTCGACACTATTTCTTTCCATTTCGTTAATTGTAGCACAACTTATTATTTTTGGAAATTTTTTGGGTCATGAACTTTTGGAGTCATTTTGAGGCCCTAAACGATATTTTTTTTTTAAACAGACAAACTTGAAACATGTGGAACGATTTGTAGTTAAGATTTGTAGACCTCGAATAGATATTTCTAATGAGGTATTGTACACATAAAACAAAGATAATTTTCAAAAGTTACAACCCCGGGAAGTTGATGTACCAACTAACCCTAACAGGGCCTACAAAATTTTTGTGTTTCATCTCCAAGGGTTACATTTTTGGATGTTTAGGGTTTTCCCTTGTTTCTCAATAATAAAATGGCCATCAAACCTCATTGTAACACATTTCAGAAGGCATATAGCAGCCACATCTCTTCTCATAGATAAGTTACCATCGCCTGAGCTAGTTTATTTCCATTCTGCATGTAAGCCATTTTCAGTACTTTGTTATTAATGAATTGAAGTTCTGTATTTGTTGTAGCTTTTTGTTTTTGTTTATATTTTTATTTCATTTCATTCTGTCATAAATATGGATTAGAAAAAGAGTTTTTGAATTGGTTTAATAGTTAAGAATGTATATTTATTTCTAAAAGGACACATCTGCAAATCTAAAGGGTGATAGAGTATGAACAACTCCTTAAACTTTAGTATTTAAATTGCTTTCTAGAGGGTGGTCCATTTCCCCACAAACAAGGTGATTTATTGTCATTTTATTAAATTTTGATCATTGAGATCAAATAGATGAAGGCCTCTTCCATATTTTTTACTGAGGGATTTTATTTTTTTTCTTTCAGGTTTCAATGTTCTATAATATTTAGTAGCTCCATTATTTTCTTAGATTTTGATGGCATCATCGAGTTGTTTGCTACATAGAAATTTACATATTTTAATAAAAAAAGATCTAAGATGTTGGCTCTAAGCATATCATTAAATTTGGTAATGAAAAAAATTAGCGTTGTTCAATAAATAAGATAAACCTACACAAGTCAACACCTAAGGCTACCACACACAAACATATCAAAGATCAATACATTAGTGTAGTACATCATTAAAATCCTCACGTCAATTGTCACAACTAACACATTCATTGTGACAATAGAGTGTGGTTAGATGTTTCTACAAGAATCCAAATTTGAAAGGATCTGGTGAAGCCACAGTGATTCTTTACTTAGAGTAATTATTGCTCAATAATTTGTATTTGTTGATGAAAGTGTAAGGGCACACTGCTTCTTACAAGTCGAAGTGACAATCTCAAAACCAATATTAAAAACATTGAAAACAGTACTTGTAATAGACATCCAGTCATTATGTAATTTTAAGGTCATGGTCAAGTTAGACAACAAATTGGTGTATGAAACCCCTTTCTTTGTGGGGCAACAAACCTCCTCCTCGCAATGATTTGATTAATAAGTTTAAGAAGATGTACATACTCTAACTCCTCTAGTTTTGAACCTATAACCTCTTAAGAACTAAACACATATCACAATAATTAAAACAAATCAGAAATTTTATCATTTATGTCACAATTTCCTCCCAAAATAATATATTTTATAAATAAAATTAAAACATCTTTACTTAGTAATTTCCATGCAAACTAATAATTTTTATAAATAAAAATAAAACATTTTAGTTAGTATATAGCTCTCTCCAATTGAGTGTTATTAAATACTAACATAGATCCATCCAATCCTCTTCTTGAGTGTAAAACTTGGAAAATGTTGGAATTTGATCGAACTCAATGCCTTGTAGATTCTCCAATTGAGTGTTTTTAAATACCAACATAGACCCATCCAATCCTCTTCTTGAGTGTAAAACTTGGAAAAGGTTACCATTTCATCCAACTCAATGCCTTGTAGATTCAAAGTTCATATATATATATATATATATATATATATATATATATTATATATATATATATATATATATATATATATATATATATATATGGCGAGAGAGAGAGACAGAGAGATTTGATCCTCTCAGTGTGCTTGGTAGATCCAGATTTAAGATGGATCTAGGTTGGTTTAATTATTATCTTTCAATTAAAACTATTAGAATATGTGTGCATAAATTGCTCTCCATTTTATATCTTAAAATATTTTATATATTTTTGTATTAAATTTTATATATTCAAAACTATTTTTAATTACTTTTTTTATTGATTTAAAGTGTGAACATATTCTCATATAAAGTTGTGTAGTAATTGAATTTAAAGTGGTAATTTAACTTTTTTAAATTTTAAATTTTCTTTTTTGAGTATACTCTTTAACTACTTTTACTTATTGTGAAAATTCTAGGAATTAATCAAGATCACAATTAAATATACAAACAAAATTAAATAAACCTTTTCTTTGTAATGACTGATCCTTGAATTATAATATCTTAGACAATATTGTTAGAGAACAACTCATAATTTAATTTTTATAACGCTGGCATATTACCTACTATCCAACATCATCACTAATGTAAATATCATTATGAAATTGATAAGTAGTTGTTGTAGCGGCTACAACCACCCTCCAAAATTTTGCCTATGCTTCATTTTGGAGCCTCCCTTCGAAACCACAACAGCTCATCTTGCACTGATCCAAGTACTTGTTCTTTGATTAAGCTTCATCCTTTGTATCTTGGTTTGTGTTTTCTTACTTGTTTTATTGTCTAACCCATAAGTTGATCTCTTGATTTGATTTTCATCCTCTTCCGGGCTTGCCTTAGAAAAATGCACAATCCTTGAGGGAAACCAGCCTTGCTCTTGGGAATTCGTAGTCCGAGCTGGCAGTGAGACTTGAGCTCAAGAATTGCACAGTGCTAGATGGAAGTTAGCCTTGAGCTGAGAAATTGTGCAGAACATGAGAGGAAACCCAGAGCTACTTAGCTCGGAAATTTCTCAGAACCCACTATGCTTAGAAACTATGCAATGCATGAGCCAGAGAGTTTTCGAGTCCTTCCCATAATTGTGCAATCTTTCGGGGAAATGCATGGCAAGTCCCCCCTGCCCTCTCCCCCCGGAAAGAAAGAAAATTGAAGGGAAAAGAGCATCCCTAGGAAGTAGGGATCTATTTCTAGTTTCCCAAAGGTGGCACATTGCTATCTTTAGAATTTTTCCACCAAGTGTCACTTTTGTCCTTGATCTCAGGCATGCACATCATGAATTCAATTTTTTTCTCAGTTCTATGCCTCTAGAGTTCATTTGTACATTCGATCATCAAGATCTAGAATTCTTGAGGAGATAAAGGAGTCTTCGGAGCACTATTATCACTTTTCTAAGCAAGTTTTGCTTTTATAGTATTTTGTCATTTTTTCTATCACCTTTTGTTGTTTAGCTTGTGAGAGTGTTGGTTCACTTGCTACTTTGAATGGAAGCTAGTGTTTCAACTTGTTTTAGATTGTAGAGGTGTTGTTTCATGTTATAGATTACATTTCCCAAGTGTCGAATGAGTTTCTCTGTTTTGCACCAATAGTTGTCGTTGGAGGAGTCTCTTCACATGCTTCGTTTTCCTTCAATTTAATCAATTGATGCACTTGTTTCACATGCATTCATCTACACTTAATCAGGTCTGCAATCATCCTCACACCATATTTCAGATCTTGTTGTTTTTCACACTCACTTAGGCATATTTGGGCTCCCCTTGCCTGGGTCTCACACTTCACTGCATGCATTTTGCAATATGGGAGCTTAAGGCCTCTGCCTTGGCCTATGGAATTGTGCAAAGCCTATCCTGACCTAGCTCCAATTGCGCACCACTCAGTTCTAAGATTCAGTATCCCATCTTGGCCACTAAGATTTCTTAATGCACAGTCTATCCCAAGCCATGGTCTAGACTAAATTGTGCATTACATGGTTCTAGTCATCATGCTTCCACACTGAATATTGGGAATATGTAGTGCACAGTTCCCATTGTCAGTCAGTCACCCCTGTTAGTCAAAACTTCAGAATCCCTCTCATCAGATGCCCTTATTACTACTTGATCATGCTATGAAGTTAGATTTGCAAGAGCTAATGTTTTCTTTCCATGAGTGTCCTTTCTGTCCCATAGGTTCCACACTCATGAAGCACTTCTCTCTATCATTCATTGTACCATGGCACCAAAGAGATATGTTTTAAGAGAGTGCACTGAAAGCAGTACTGGGGAAGAAGTCGAGCAAGCGCCAATTAACTTGCCTATATATGCGCACACTCAACTATTCATAGAAAAGGAGTCAACACTAACATGGAAGAAATTCCAACAACAGTAGTAGTAGGCAATAATCCAGTATAAGATCAAGGGAAGAGGAAGTTGCTGACATAATAAAGGGAGAACAAAGCTGCAGAGTGAAAGTGCATTCAATATTCATGCAAGAATCTTTGGCAGCGTGAGTAAAGGGAAGTGGAAGACATAGGAAACAGAGCAAAGGAAAAGAGAAAAGAAGAGCTTGCAAGTAGTGGAACTGAGATTAGAGAAAGGAGAACAAGAACTAAAGGAAGAACAAGAGTTGAGGAAGAAATAATAGGAAGAGAAGCAGAAGTAGGAAGAAGAATAAAGGCAAGGCGCAATGATAGAGGAAACAACACCCATATAGGTCAAAGAGTTGGAACAACTAGTAGCTGAGGAAGACGGTGAATAGGTGTATGATCATGAGCTTTCTTAGCAGATTGGGAAACTGATTGAAGTGACATACATGGAGTTGGAACAGGAGCCACATAATGAATACATTGATCTCCTGCCTAGAGTGTCGGAGGTCATCTCTTAGTCTCCACCACCTCAAGTGTTAGAACTATTCCCCAATGAGCAAGGAGAGGTTGTTCTCCTTGATGATGATATGTTCATGGATATGTACAATCCATCATTTGAGTAGCTGTAGAAGAGGATTGTACAAGTGTGGAGGAAGAATTTCACAGATGATCATGTATCACGTGCATTCATGAAGGAAACAGTGATTGTGTCAGACACAAGAAAACATCCAATTTCCCTTATCAATGCCAGCTTGGCCTACGTAGGAACCACAAGCTCAAATATTAAGTTCTCACTGGGTGAGAATGAAGAACCGACAAAGAAATTGTAGGTCTATAGGAAAGAGGTGTGACAATTCAGAGAGCAAAGTGCAGTTTCCGCAATGGGGAATATGAGGAAAGTGATACTTGCAAAAGTATCAACACTTGAGACTACCATCCAGAATCTCTATGACGGATTTCTCAACATGCATAAAGAAGTTGTCATTTTTGATTGATACAGGCATCATATCCTATCATTTGTTGGTTGAGAAAATGTGCATATGTGTATATGTGTATATGTGGTTATTGTAAATACCATAATGAGTTGTGTTATAAAGCTCCAATATGTAGTATGTTATCATGTTGTCATGATGTTTTTCTTTTGAGAAGGTCTTTCATTGTAAATATTGCAATGATATATGTTATAAAGCTTCATGGTTAGTATGTTTTGCTTTCAACAGTCTTGGTAGTTATAGCTGTCATTCAACATTGAGGACGGTGTTCCCACAAGGAGGAGGGTTCTGTAACAACCCTGGGGAAAAATCCATGTAAAAATTTATAAGACCAGGGTCAATGGGACATGTATTCCAAGCTGAATGTTAGGTAGGACATCCTAGTGTGGATTTTCATTTGGTTTTTTATGGCTAAGGAAATTGGCAAAGATAATGGCTAAGGCTTTTGAAAGACATGAGGCATTTATTGGCATTTTATTTATGAAAATAAAGGAAATTAGGAGAAAAGGAAGGTGAAAGGTCATAGGTTGCATGTGAGGAGTAAATTGAAGGAAAATAATGAAAATGAAGAAAATAGAGGCCTCATTGATAAAAAGGCTTCTAAGGATTAGTGGGCAGGCTTGATCCATTGAGTTTTGGAGCTCTCTCATTCTTGGAAACTTAGAGTTTTCTTGGAGCATTTTGGCATTGGATCAAGAACTACATAGAAGGCAAGAGGAAACAAAGATCACACAGGGAAAGGCAGGATTAAGCAACTAAAACATGATTCATTCCAGGCATCGATTTGCATGTGTATTTTCCTTGCTATATTTAGTCTACATGGTATTGTATATGGTTATTTTGCTGTTGTGGCATGGGTTTTTCCAAGTGCAACAATGTTTTCATCCTAGCCTTACCATTTCTAGATAACCATGGTGTGATGGGGTTCTCATGTTTTAGTTGAGCTGGATTATCAAATGGATTCGAAGTTGAGCGGGGTGGATCTCTGAATGATAGAGCACATGGCCTAGTGGTCCCTAAACTAGACTATGGATCATGGTAAAGCCACTGGCCTAGTAACCCCTAAGCCAAAATGTGGGTTGCGGTAAAGCTAGGATTGTGTTGCCTCAGTGAGCCTAGGAATCCTTGTCGGTGAATGGAAATATATATGGTAAAGCCAAGAGGTGGTTTTCTCTCTATTGGGCCTAGTAATCCCAGGTAGTAAAGCCTGGAGAGTGGGTCTCGATTTAGGGCCTAGTGATCCAGTTTTTCATTGTGGTAAAGCCTAAGAGACTAGGAGATAGGAAAATTCCTCATGGTGTAGGTGGATAGATCCGGTGGCATCCATGCTTTTTGGCCTAGTGATCGGGTGGCGATCATGGTAAAGCCTATTATGGTGTTTCATTGTGTTGGCCGAGTGATTCAAGATGGATTACAGTAAATCCCAGTTTCTCTTGATCATGGTCAGGTGGTTTAGCCTCGGTATGCCCTAGTTGGTTCTTTTGGTTTGAGTCTCACATTCATGCTTGGAATATGGCATGAGGATGAATGACTGAAGAGGGATTTGGCTCAACCATTCTATGGTCAGGTGGAACGTGGAAGTCCCATACCAAGCTTGGTTTTTGCATCATTAATGAAAGGTTATTTCTCCTTGTATTTATATGAGACTTTTGATGGATTATATGTGGTCTATATGATTGAACTTTCATGAGTATTTATGTTCTTAGTATGCTAGTTATATGTGTGTTTTATGACATCGTCTATGTATGGATCTCAACATGTTTTTACTTGTAAATGCATGGATAATGTATCTATGGCCTAATAGATGGTAATCCAACAAATAACATGAGGGAAAAATGGTTCTTATCAATTCTCAAATAAGTATAAGATCCCTATGTTTAATCTGCAGTCATCCCCAAAAACTGAGCAGTAGTTGTCCAACCTGCCTACCTACACTACCTGCGGAAATTGCGTAGACATGAGGGGTAGGCCTCTGCTACCCATCACTACACTGTCCCGAGAAATTTCTTAGTTTTCTCAGGTAGTCCCCCTACTAGCCTTCTCTGCTCTCCTATTGAAAATTGTGCAATTTTCACTTGATAGTCCTCCTGCTGCCTAGCACTCCACTCGGTCCAAAAGATGCACAGTCATGTCTTGCCCATATTGTCTCCTAGAACTGTGTAATTCTGACTAGCAGCTCCTGCAGCCTCCTCCTGACCTCCTCTGGAAAGCTACGCAGTTTTCACTGCTAGTGCTTGCTGCTGCTCACACTGCTTTCCCAGAAAAACTACATAATTGTAGCTCCTAGTTGAGCCCTCTCCCATCAATGTCACTGTTGTCGCGGATTGCTCAAATCAGCCACCCAGTTACCTTTACACAATTTTTCCCGATAGTGCCCCAGAGTCCCGCATCTCGGCCTAAGCTATGCTCTTCGTAGTCTCAATACCTTGTCCTATCTCTTGGTCACCCAAAGCCATCATAGAAAAAATGCATCATGGTGGATTAGGATATTTCTAGATTTCATGTCATCTCCTCATGAGTGATTGTAGAAGCAGGTATATGAATCAAACATGGCACAACAACAAACGAGATGAATAAGGAGTGCATGCTAGAAGACTTGATCACAGTTGGACGAACACACAAAGCATACAGAGTAGCAAGCAAAGGAGATACATACACATGCATGAACCCTCAAGCAAATACCAAGACCACAAAAAACCATGCACACCTCATCGTGCAAAGGTTGAGACATGATAAACCAACAGCATACTCATCACCCAGCAGCATAGCATCTCGACACAGACACCACAGTCAGCATGTTCATGTCAACAATTTCATCTCAGGTTGTGTCATGAGTCATCTCGGCAACATCACTACTTTGGGCCATACTTGTTGTAATCAATGTAATGTAACGTGGAAGTCCAAGAGACCCATAGATAAAGTTGAAGTGTCATGTAATTTTATGGGTAATGTAAGTCAAACAATCATGATGGAAGTCAAAGAGTCGCAAGGGTCAGCTCCACCCTTGGCTATATATACCCCCTCATTTGTACATGCAAAGGACTTTTCACATTTTCTTCTTCCACATAGCCTTGAGAGTCTGTAAACTTTTCTTTGAGGAGCGAGCAATGGCTCCAATGCCTAACTATTGGGGCTAGTGATGTATGGTGTACGAATGTGCCTTGGAACTATCTATTAATTTAGAAGACTGTCACAGCCCAACATGTTTTCATGAATGTGGTGTATTCATTTATAAGATTATTCTTTAAAAGTTTGTAATGAATGTTTGCTTAACTTGTACTAGGATAGTTTAACTACTTCGGTTATTCTAGTGCATATATTGTTGAAGATATGTTGTAATGGTTTCTATTATTGTCTTGTTCGTGCAAACTACTATGCTGAACACTATATAAATTCATTCTTGTATATTTGTTATAATCGTCGTCGCACCTGTGTGGACTACTCTGTTGCATTTTGTACATGTTATTAATTTACCTTAGTGTTTGTGATTGCTGCATCCATGTGTAATACTCCACTGAACGCTGTGCAGATCCTATTGTATTGTTTGTCTTTACCTAAGTTTGGACTACTCCCTCTTGACCAGAGACTCACTTTCGCACTCCCCCTCTACAATGAAGGAACTTACACACAAGTTACACCAAGCTCTCACTAGGCACACGTACCTCGCTTTTTGAAGACCAAGTTTATCACTCTCATGTGCCAACAAGCAAGAGCTAAGGCATATCTTTGAGATAATGACAACCGAGACATCGTATTGGATGGGTCTCCTACACCAAACGATGTGAGGTCTAGTTGGGACTCCATACGAGGGAGATCCCCTGAATGTTGGCGGGTCTAGCACCCTCAACACTTTCGTACATCTCTAATGTTTTTTTTTCATCGAAGCTCTATTATTTAGTTGTTGTGAATTTTTCTCCTTTCTTCGTTTCTTCCACTTTTTAGCCTAAAGAGACAAGAAGAGCAATTTGAATTATGAGGCTAAGAGATCAATTGAGTGCAATGAATTTCCAATCTTGTGTTTGAGGGATGTTTTAGTAAAATATAAATATGGTTGTTTCATCTTGACCTCAAAAATAGGAAAAAAAAATCTTATAGTAACCTTGTGTTTGAAGAGGGTTTTCATTATTTTCTTCAAGAACATGGCAATCAATGTCAATTTGCACAACCCCAGTTGGATTAGACTTCCAAATTTGTTAGTTTATCTATGGAATGAGGAGGTATTGGAGGTAATTGATAACCTTATGGGAAAATTCATTCATTTTTCTAAAAATAATATTGACTATGGTTTAAAACATTGTTTCTAGAATATGGTTTAAAACCATTAGGAGTGCACTTAAAATCCAAATAGGGGGAATTGTGTGCACCAAGATAGTAGATACCACATATAAAACCATGTTACAATTTGGTGTGAAACATGTACCATTGTATTACAATTTTAGATAAGTTTTAAAACATGTAAACATAAAGGTTTAACTCTTATAGCCCATGAATGGTTGTCAGGGATGAGATGATACATTCGTATTCTATTGAATGATGCATTTCTTGAGATTTGATATGTATGTCTTAAGGAGAAAATACAAGCCCAAAATTGGAATTATGTGTTTTATACATAAAAATAAGGCGTGTTGTAAAATGCAACCTAGAGTGAAAACTAGAAGCCTTCTATTAAGATTTGCATGATAACTTCTTGAAACATAATTCTATGGAAAAGATATGCCTTTAGATAAATTATGCACATATATAACAATTGTGTTCATATATTATAGGAATATGAATGAACATGGATGTTGATCCATTGGATAAGATGGATGTTAAAACCATAATTTCACCCAACCTCTATTTAATGACCCTTATTTTTTATCTTTAACATTGATTTCAATATTTCATGCCTCTTATATTATAAGATAGCATTTTAATATGTCATGCTTCTTATATTTTGGTTGGGTGATCGTTCAAAGGCACCTACCTCAGAGTAGGTAAATGACTAACAACATTAATATCTATTTAAAGTGAATTTTATTACTATTTTCCTTATTGAATTAATTTATTTTTTTGTTAATATATGTAGTGTCCACACCTAATGTTGACAATGTGGGTGGTGATGAGAGTACGTAAACGACTAACACCATTAATAATGTATTTAATGTGAGTTTTATTACCATTGAATTAATTCGTTTTTTTGTTAATATATGTAGTGTCCACACCTAATGTTGACAATGTGGGTGGTGATGATGAATTGTTTGTCTCCATCAACATGATGGAGAGGGCCTTGAGAAAGGAAATCAATGAATTTATTACATTGGCTAGGTGTAAACAAATAGACGAGAACAAAGAAAGGTGCAAAGTTTTGATGGAATATATACAACAATATGGGTAAGTGACATATTTTAAAAAGATTAATTATCATATATATTTTTAGTTATAAATGTTGGTTTTCTATTTTTATATGATGTGAACAAAAAATGTTTTCTTTCTATAGGATTTTTTGGGACTTCCACACCATCCTGCTCATATGGTTGGTGTTGGTGAAGGAATAATTCATACTTGTGATATCATGAAATTATTAATAATTAAAGAAGAACTATTCTAGAATTATATGAATGATAAAAGGATGAGGACAATAAGAGAAGTTAGGGATAGAGATGACATGACATGAGCTAAGATATTTGTGGATATATTCAGGGAGGAATTGTAGAGCTTTTTATGGAGGTAATTGAATCAATTATATTGGAAATTTTTTATGTGCACCTCGATTGTATATTATGAGGCCTCATGTATTATATTGTGTGAAAGTGAGAATGTAATGTATTATCATGTTGTAAATTAATAAAATGTAATTCTTGAAGCGTGCTTTGTTTTTATGTGATTGTCTGTGCCATATTTTAGCTTCTATTACTCATAATACCAAAAATTGAAATTAGATCTAGTCGAATCCATGGGTTGATAAGTATTTAGTTGTTATACAATATGTGTGCTTGTTGTTTATTGAAGGAGCCATGACATGAGTCAACATTAACAATGAAACTCCACGAGTCAACAAACGTAGGATTTTTGTAAGTTGCGGAGATTGGTTCAAATGGTTAGATGCATTATTTATTGCTATTATTGACATTTGAAGAAACATTTCTTAAGAATCAATGTGAATGATGGTTGTTATGACAAAAGAATTTGTTGATTTGCAACTCACTTGTGTCTAAAGGAATTGGTGAAAGCCGCCAAATGGGGAAGTCAATTGAATTAAATTCACTAAGTGAAGCAATTTGTTGGGTATGTGTTATATTCATTGCACAATTAGTTGCACGTGTGATGCGTTGATTTGGATGTGACGAGGGGTCATGGGAGGACGGTAGTCCCTTACACAAGGTTTGGGGTATCACCCCGTTGTATTTTTTTTTGGAGACCTATCCATGGTTTTGCACATGTTTTTATGCATCGTGGTTTTGTCCATGGTTTTGTAGGTATGGTCAAAGGAACTACAATTATGTTATAATCCAAAGTTAATGGTTGGGAGTTTATGAATGCTTCAACATGTATATAACATATATTCTACTTTTTGAGAATTCATTTGCTAGTATTATTTATACATAGAGAAAACCTTCATAATTGCAATGGAGTTTGCATATATTTGGATGATATTTGTGCCTATAGAATATGAATATTAATCGACACATAATACCAATAATAATCAATTCGTCTACATTGTGAAATATCGAGTTCCAAATGGATATATTCATTTTGAAAAGGTTAATAATATATGGTTGAAATCGAAAATATCTTGTAAGTGAGTTTATTGTTGAGTCAAATTCCATTTAAGCCAAGAATTTGAAATCAATAAGTCAATGTAAAGTAAATGTTTGATGTCAGAATTGAGTGTTTAGTAAAAGTCAAAGTGAATGCTAAGAAAAGTAAACATTTGTGGATTTTTTTCTTGATATCAAAAATCAAAGTTTAAGTTTTCATGTAAAGAGTTGAAATTAAGTGTTTGGAAAGTTGAGTTGAGGTTAATATTAAAGTTGAGGTTAATGTGCCCAAGTTTAATATAAAGATGCATGATCGATGTTACGTGACACCTTTATCATTATTGTATGGGTGCATGTTCAATTATACCCGAAACCTTTTGTTTATTGTGCTCATTCTTCAACAAACAAGTGTGAATTATTCACAAATTTAAAAATGGGAAAATGAGGGAAAAAACTACAAACTACCAATCTTGAAATTGAACTGCTACAATAGGATATTGGTGATGCCTTGCAAGAAATGTATAGATAATGGAAGAAAAATAATTCCATGATAGGAAAAGTTGTAGAACTAAGATCAAGAGATAATGAACTCTATCATCAATTTGTTGGTTTCACTACATAACTCATCAACACATTAGATTAAAGTTTGATATCACTAAATCAATGGGTCGATGATATTTCAAAATTCAAGACCGAAAGGACAATTTAATAGAATCATTAGAACACGAATTAGTAGAAAAAGAAAAGGTGTTATTAGCACTTGGAACTGAAGTCAAACAATCAAATCTTGAAAAATCATGCTTGAAGTTGGAAATATAAATGTTTCATGTATTACTTCTTTGTCTTGTATACATCTAATAATGTTTATTGTGAGCAATGACATATGTATATTTGCAAAATTTTCAAGGACCTTTATGCTTATGATCCATTACAAGCAAAAAGAATATTTCTCAAACATAATAAAGGAGAGAGTAGAAGGGATTAAATGTAGTTTTCAGTGTCATCCCCTCCCCAATTGAGTCACCATGCTTACACACTTCAACATTTGTTCATGTTCAACTCTAAGACATGATCCAAAAAAATTACCTAACATACATATCTATGAGACAAGATAAAAAGTGACTTTTTCATTAAATCATTAAATATAGTTATATTTACTTTACATCCTATACTTTCAAAACTATTTTGTTACTCCATCCAAACATCATTTTTCTTAAGGAAATTGTGTAATACTATGTGTTTCCAACATATATATTTTTTAGATATCATTTTTGGGATTCAATTGCGTTAAGTAAGTCATACATCTATGACCATTTCCATGAGAGGTAGTCGCAACTGAATAATTTCTCATGATATTTGAATAGTTCACTTAGCACTCATTGCATTAGGTGATGCTCATAGCGGTGAAGAAGTGGGATTGAAACTAGTGAAATGAATCACAAAGCGTCAATCGTCACTTTCGAGGTTTTGCACTCGGTAACCAGGACTTCCCGGGAGGTCACCCATCCCAGATCGCCTCTAGCTCAAGCACGCTTAACTGTGGAGTTTTCCCCACAATCAAGCCCACTTATCTTGCTACCCCATTTGCAAAACCTTAGCAAGTAAGTGCACTTGAGCCAGAGGCGATCTGGGATAGGTGACATCCCGGGAAGTCTTGGTTACCAAGTGCAAGCCTCGGAAGTGATGATTGATGCTTTGTGATTCATTTCATTAGTTTCAATCCCACCTCTTCACCCCTGTGAGCATCACCTAATGCAATGAGTGCTGAGTGAACTATTAAAAAATCATGAGAAATTAGTCAGTTGCGACTACCTCTCATGCAGTTGAATCCCAAAAATGATATCTAATATAATGCATTGTGAAAACCCTTTAATATATATTTTTGTTCACATCTAACCATACAAAAAGAAATAACTTAAGAAACTTTTGACACAAGATCACAAGTAACTCTTATGTTGAATTATTAAACATGAAATTCTTTATATAAATAATAAATATCACCATTCGAGTTTTGAGTTTTTCTAGTTGCAATTCATATATCACCTTCTTGTGTAATCTATCTTTTTCTTATATATATTTCCATTGTTCACTTTTGATTTATTTTTTTTTGTTCATTTTGGATTAAATTTTTCACCCAAAAGAAACTTGAACCCGAGACCTAGGGGGACCAACATCACCAACTAACTGGAATGCCTCACCTAAGATCTTGAATAATCTATCACATGTTACATAAACTATCATTTGCATAAATATAAAATGAAGTCAAAATTTGGGTAAACATATATAAGTATCGCCTTTAGATGTTTATATTGTGAACTTAGTCAACCATTAAATGTTATTCCTCTTATTGTCATTGAAATATTATTTATTTTATGAATGATAAATATACTTTAAGTAAATAATATAAAATGATTTTATTTTAAATATTTTTATTTAATTTCATTTAGGTTAGAAAACATTGTAGTATTTTAAATGATTTTAATGACAAGAGATGGTATTAATTAACATAAAAAATTTCAATTATCAATTTTATTAATTAAAAAAACTTAGAAATAAATATTATTAATATAATAGTCATATGTATATTAGTATTTTTAATTTTATTATTATTATTAAATATGAATTATATAATAATTTTTTATATCAAAATAATATGTATTAATAAAGATAGTAATTAAATTGTGAATATATTTATCATTGACTATTTTTTTACAATTTATATCATTTTATATAATGTAATATTTATGTTATTTAATCGGGAATTAATTGAATGTCATAAAAAATACTAAGAGTTATAAATAAAATTTAAATTAATATGGAACTGAAATTATATATCATGATCGTATTATAAATTTTGTATATGAGAAGATAGTATATCATAAATAATATTTAGTGGTTACATGACAATTTAATTCACCACACAGTAGAGCCAATATCTATTGTCTAGTTCAGATGTGGTTTGTTAGGTGATAGACCCAACACCCACTGTGTAGCTCTCTTGCACAAGATAAATACATCAACTACCCCCAAATTCCAATCTCAAATCCGATCCCCAATGCTATTAGTGACATCTTTTCATCTAGATGCTCGAGTCATCCTACTTTAATATGGGCATTGATACTATTATTGACACCTTTTCTCATTGGGTATTCCTTTTCATTGCATGAATTTAAAGGACACCCATATAAGCACTTATTCCTTTGGAATGATGTTGCACTGAATGTGGAAAATTGTATTCCTTTGGGAATTGACCCACAAATATTATTAGATGAAACATCCAAAACAACCAAACTATATAGTTTAGATATCTCTTCAGGGAAATGTCTACCCAAATTATTCTTGCTCAAGTCTAACTATTCCAAAGTAGATATGTTACTACGATATGCAGGTATTATCCAAATAAATTTAGCAATCACAAGCTACTATAAAATTATTGTTGAACAAATCAAATATTGTGTTTGTAGATGAGAAGCATAGTAAAAAATATTCACTTCCTTTCCTATGAATTGTTTTATCCTCAAATAAGGTATATTGGGAAGTGTTTACAAATTGAAGTAAGGCCACACAAAAAAGAAAACACTAATGAAACATAAATTACACCAAAAAGAATGAACTCGAACATACACTTTAAAAAATGATAATTGAACACATTTTTCAAAGTTAGGTATTGATTTGATATAAGTAGGACAACATAAAGGAGAATTACATGATTATGATACCATGTTTAAGGGCACATGCTTTATAGCTACAATGCTTGAAAAATGTTAGGTAGAATTTCTGGTCATTGTTTATTTTGCGATTAGTCAATAATGTTATTGATATTTATTAGATTATTCTTATGGTCGATATTTAACTTTTTATTCTATTTGTGTAATTATATAATTTTTTTATTTTAAAATATGATTAAGATTTTTAAAATGGTATTAATTTTTTAATTAATTTTTTCAAAATTGTTGTTATTGTATTAAATTTTTATATTTATTAGTTATATAGAATGATTTAAAGGTGTTTTTTTGAAATTGATAAAGTTAGGTATTGTCTATTTTTTTTATTTCCATTTGACTTGTGTGGTTCATTGTATTGACATAGGTCAACTTTAATTTAAGAAAAAAAGAAATTATACATCTTATTGTAAAATGGATTATTTTGCTAAATAAAATTTGCTTATATATAAATGAACATTGTAAATAATAATGAGGAACTTATGATGGAGGAACTTATTAAATTGGAATAATCTCAAAACCCTAGGAAATTGGTGGGTGGGGAGTCATGTGGCACAAATCTATTTTTTAAAATTTATTAAAAATAATAGACCATTTTGCTAAATAAAATTCGTTTATATATAAATGAATCTTATAAAAAATAATCAGGAACTTATCATGGAGGAAATTATTAGAATTGGAATAATCCCATCTCAAAGTGAAATAGAAACAAAAAAAAAAAACATAAGAAGGAATCAACCCCAAATTCATAAATGCAATAGTTGGATATTTATTACCTTTAATATTGTGTTTACAAATATTAAGGCACCCAAGTTCTCACAGTGGGTCTCCTGGAGGTCCACATTAACCAATTATCAATTATTATCAATAATTATTCTGTGGATGGTAACAATTTAACCTCCATGAAAAATTCTAGAATTTTCATAATAGTATACGCAATCAATGATTGAGATTCATTTCCAACCTATAAATCATGTCATATACATAGTAGGTACTCCTTCAAATAAAAACTGTTAAGATAACTCCCACACAAAATTTCTATAACTAATTACGATAAAGTCCCACCTTAAAGCGTGATCAACTTGATACGTTATTGGGTATTTTTTTGTTTAAGAATGGCCATCCTTGGCATAAATACTTTTCAACTACAATAAACTTACATAATCACTCCTTATTGTGGGACTTGCATGAGCTCTGCAAAGGCAACTGTAATTACTTCTGGAAAAAAATGAGAAAGAACGAAAGAAAATTCTAATGTCCAGAAGGCTAAAGCTAGCATATGGGACCTCTTTTAGAGTGCAAAACTTGAAAAAAATATGCACCTAAAGAGATTTAATTCTCTTCAAAATGGATCTACATTGGTTCCGTATCTGCATATAGCATGTGTAACTTTACATTTTAAAAATTGTATTTTGAATGCATAAATGTATGCATTGCCTTGAAAGTTTACCTGGAAACTTGGATTGTGTAAACTACACCTCATAAATTTCAAATTGCAACAAATATTTGCTAGACAAAATTTAAATTTAAATTTAAAACTAGAATTAATGGCTCCGGGAAAATGGCTACAAATTAATTTTTAAAAGGAGATAACTAAAACTCTAAAACAAACCCCCTTATTTATGTTGATTGTAGAATATCCTGGAATCTGAAGGTCACTTGAGTGAAATATGCTCTTCAATTAATCTCATTATCCACACACAATGACTTTAGTCATTTCCTCTATGCAATTACATTTTTTGTGCACCAGTGCCCACGAGGACATATGGTAATGTTTCTCCTCATTACCTTGCATGTTATAAAGTGGATATAATATGTATATAAGATTTTTACATAGTGGTATGATTGGAAAAAAATGATTTAGCCAGGTGGTTCGAGTAACTTCTATCAGACAAACATTGACACAAGTGTGAGACTATTGCAATCCTGAACACATTTCCTCCCCTCCATCCTCCACCCTTTAGGTTGTTATATTTCCTTTGCTGCAACAGTTTTGCAATAACATCATAGACATTTCCTCCCTTCCATCCTCCACCCTTTATGTTGTTATCTTTCCTTTGCTGCAACATTTTTGTAGTAATATCATAGGCATGTTCAATTCCTTCAGTGTGTCTTTACACCTTTAGGGGAAATTGCTAGTACATATTGGTGGTCACATTCCTATTTCGCTTGGACCCTCAACACTATTTATTTCCATTTCCTTAATTATAGCACAACTTATTATTTTTGGAAACTTTTTGGGTCCTAAATAGATCGTATGCAAAAGTTACGACCCTAGGAAGTTGATGTACCAACTAACCCTAACAGGGCCCACAAACGTTTTGTATTTCATCTCCTAGGGTTAGGTTTTTTCGTGTTTAGGATTTTCCCTTGTTTCTCAATAATAAAATGGTCTTCAAACCTCAATGTAACACATTTCAGAAGCCATGTAGCTGCCACATCTCTTCTCATACATAAGCTACCATTGCCCAAGCTAGTTTATTTCCATTATGCATGTAAATCATTTTCAGTACTTTGTTATTAATGAATTGAAGTTCTGTATTTGTTGTAGCTTTGTGTTTTTGTTTATATCTGTATTTCATTTCATTCCTTCATAAATCTAGATTAAAGAGTGTTTGAGTTGGTTTAATGGTTAAGAATGTATGGTTATTTCTAAAAGGACACATCTGCAAATCTAAGGGGTGATATAGTATGAACAACTGCTTAAACTTTAGTAGTTAAATTGTTTTCTAGAGGGTGGTCCATTTCCCCACAAACAAGGGGATTTTTTGTCATTGCATTATGTTTTGATCATTGAGATCAAATAGATGAAGGCCTCTTCCATATTTTTTATTGAGGGATTTGATTTTTTTGCTTTCAAGTTTCGATGGTCCATAATATTCTAGTAGCTCCATTATTTTCTTACATTTTGATGGCATCATCAAGTTGTTTGCTACATACAAATTCACATATTTTAACAAAACAAGATCTAAGATATTGGCTCTAAGTGTATCAATAAATTTGGTGATGACAACAATTGACATTGTTTAATAAATATGATAAACGTACACAAGTCAACACCTAAGGATACCACACATAAACATATCAAAGAAAAATACATTACTATAGTACATCATTAAAACCCTCCCATTAATTGTCACAAGTGACACATTGATTGTCACAATAGAGTGTGGTTAGATGTTTCTACTAGAATCCAAATTTGAAAGGATTTGGTGAAGCCACAATGATTCTTTACTTAGACTAGTTGTTGCTCAATAATCTGTATTTGCTGATGAAAGTGTAAGGACACACTGCTTCTTACAAGTCCAAGTGACAACTTAAAAACCAAGATTAAAAACATTGAAAACATTACCTGTAATAGACTTCCTGTTATTATGTAATTTTAAGGTCATGGTCAAGTTAGACAACAAATTGATGTATGAAACCCCCTTCTTTGTGGGGCAACAAACCTCCTTCCCACGATGATTTTATTAATAAGTTTAAAAGTATGTACATACTCTAACTCCTCTAGTTTTGAACCTATAACCTGTTAAGAACCAAACAAATATCACAATAATTAAAACAAATCAAAAACTTTATCTTTTATGTCACAATTTCCTCCCAAAATAATATATTTTATAAATAAAATTAAAACATCTTTACTTAGTAATTTCCTTGCAAACTAATAATTTTTATAAATAAAAATAAAACATTTTAGTTAGTATATAGCTCTCTCCAATTGAGTGTTATTAAATACTAACATAGATCCATCCAATCCTCTTCTTGAGTGTAAAACTTGGAAAATGTTGGAATTTGATCCAACTCAATGCCTTGTAGATTCAAAGTTAAAATGAATATGAATATATATAGATAATATTCTAATTTTATCAAAACTTTCATAATACATATAACTACATACATATGTCCCTGATTTTTTTATTAGAACCAACCTAAATCCATCTTAACTTTGGACCTACTGAGCATCAAAAGGGATCAAATCTCTTGAGGTGAAAAGATATTTTAGAGTGAAAAGAGATTTGATCCCTCTCAGTGTGCTTGGTAGATCCAGATTTAAGATGGATCTAGGTTGGTTTAATTATTATTTTTCATTAAAACTATTAGAATATGTGTGCATAAATTGCTCTCCATTTTATATTTTATAATTTTTTAATGAAAATTACAATATATATTTATATATTCAAAAATGTTTAATTTTTCTTTTATTGATTTAAAATGTGGAACATATTCTCATATGTAGTTGTTGTAGTAATTGAATTTAAAGTGGTAATTTAACTTTTCTAAATTTTTCTTTTTCTTTTTTCAGTATACTCTTTAACTACTTTTACTTATTGTGAAAATTCTAGGAACTAATCAAGATCACAATTAAATATACAAACAAAATTAAATAAACCTTTTCTTTGTAATGACTTATCCTTGAATTATAATATCTTAGACGATATTGTTAGATAACAACTCATAATTTAATTTTTAAAATGCTAGCATACCAACATTATCACTGATGTAAATATCATTATGAAATTGGTAAGTACTTGTTGTGGCGGCTATAACCACCCTCCAAAAATTTTCCTATGCTTCATTTTGGAGCCTCCCTTCTAAACCACAGTATCTCATCTTGCACTGATCCAGGTACTTGTGCTTTGATTGAGCTTCATCCTTTGCATCTTGGCTTCTGTTTGCTTACTTATTTTAATGTCTAACCCATAAGTCGATCTCTTGACTTGGTTTTCATCATGTTCCACGCTTGTCGTAGAACACTGCACAATTCTTGAGGGCAACTATCCTTGCTCTCGGGAATTCGCAGTCCAAGCTGACAGTGATACTTGATCTCAAGAATTGCACAATGCTAGATGGTAGCCAAACTTGAGGTAAGAAACTGCGCAGAACATGAGAGGCAACCCAGAGCTACTTAGCTCAAAAATTTCTCAGAACCCACTATGCTTAGAAACTATGCAGTGCATGAGCCAGAGAGTTGTTGAGTCCTTCCCATAATTGTGCAATCTTTCAGGGCAATGCATGGAAACTCCCCCCCAGGAAAAGAAAGAAAATTGAAGGGAAAAGAGCATTCTTAGGAAGTAGGGATCTATTTCCAGTTTCCCGAAGGTGGCACATTGCTATCCTTAGAAGTTTTCCACCAAGTGTCACTTTTGTCCTTGATCTCAGGCATGTGCATCATCAATTCCATTTTTTTCTCAATTCTATGCCAATAGAGCACATTTTTACATTCGATCATCAAGATCTATAATTCTTGAGGAGATAAGGAGTCTTTGGAGCATTATCATCACTTTTCCGGGTGAGTTTTGCTTTATAGTCTTTTGCCGCTTTTCTGTCATCTTTTGTTGTTTAGCTTGTGAGAGTGTTGTTTCACTTGTTACTTTGAATGACTGCTAGCATTTTAACTTGTTTTAGTTTGTAGAAGTGTTGTTGCATGTTATAGATTGCCTTTACCAAGTGTCGCATGAGTTTTTCTGTTTTTGCACCAACGGTTGTCGTTGCCGCGATTCTCTTCACATGCTTCGTTCTCCTTCAATTTAATCAATTTATGCACTTGTTTCACATGCATGCATATAAACTTAATCAGATTTGCACTCATCCTCACACCATCTTTCATATCTTATTATTTTTCACACTCCCTTGGGAAGATTTGGACTCCCCTTGCCTGGGTCTCACACTTCACTACATGCATTTTGTAATATGGGACCTTAAGGCCTTTGCCTTGGCTTATGGAATTGCACAGAGCCTATCCTGACTTGGCTCCAACTACGCACTACTCAGTTCTAGGAGTCAGTACCCCATCTTGGCCACTGAGACTGCGCAATGCATAGTCTCTCCTAGGCCTTGGCCTAGACTGAACTGCGCATTACACGGTTCCAATCATCAAGCTCCCACACTGACTATTAGGAATATGTAGTGCGTAGTTCCCATAGTCCGTTAGTCACCCTTGTTAGTCGAAATTTCAAAATCCATCTCATTAGATGCCCCGTTTGCTACTTGATAATGTTGTGAAGTTAGATTTGCAAGAGTTAATGTTTTCTTTCCATGATTGTCCTTTCTATCCCACAGCTACCACACTCCTGAAGAACTTCTATCCAGCAGGCATTATACCATGGCACCGAAGAGAGCTTCTTCAAGGGAGAGCACTGAAAGCAGTATTGGGGAAGAAGTCGAGCAAGCACCAGTTAACTTGCCTATATATGCACACACTCAATTGTTCATAGAAAAGAGTCAACACTAACATGGAAGGAAGTCCAAAAACAGTAGCAGCAAGTAGCAATCCACTATAAGATCAGGGAAAGACGAAGTTTCTGACATAATAAAGGGAGAACAACAGTGCAGAGTGAAAGTGGATTCAACCTTCATGTAGAAATCCTTGGCAGCATGAGAAAAGGGAAGTGGAAGACACAGGAAACAAAGCAGAGGAAAAGAGAAAAGAAGAGCTTGCAGGTAGAATAACTGAGATCGGAGAAACAAGAACAAGAACCAAAGGAAGAACAAGAGTTGAGGAAGAAAGAATAGGAAGAGAAGCAAAAATAGGAAGAAGAATAAAGGCAAGGCACAATGATGGAGGAAACAACACCCATACAGGTCAAAGAGTTGGAACAACCAGTAGCTGAGGAAGACGATGAACAGATGTATGATCAGGATCTTGATTAGCAAATTGAGCAACTGATTGAAGTGACAAACATGGAGTTGGAATAGGAGCCACATAATGAATACACTGACCTCCTTCTGAGAGTGTCGAAGGTCATCTCTTAGTCTCCACCACCTCCAGTGTTAGAACCAGTCCTGAGTGAGAAAGGAGATATTTTTCTCCTTGATGATGATCTGGTCATGGATGTGTACAATCTATCATTTGACGAGTTACAGAAGAGGATTTTATAAGCGTGGAGGAAGAATTTCCCAGATGATCACATATCACCTACATTCATGAAGGAAATAGTGATTGTGTCAGACACAAGAAAACATCCAGTTTAGCTTGTCGATGCCAGCTTGGCCTATGCAGGAAAAACAAGCTAAAATATTAAGTTCCCATTAGCTGAGAATGAACAAACAACAAAGAATTTGTAGGTTTCTAGGCAAGAGGCGAAACAATTTAGTGAGCAGAGTGCAATTTCAGTAATGGGGAATATGAGGAAAGTGATACTTGCTAAAGTATCAACACTTGAGACTACCATGCGGAAGCTCTATGATAGATTTCTCACCATGCATAAAGCAGTTGTCCTTGTTGATTGATAAAGGTATCCTATCCTATCATTTGTTGGTTGAGAAAATGTGCATATGTGTATATGTGGTTATGTGGTTATTGTAAATACCATAATGAGTTTTGTTATAAAGCTCCATTATGTAGTATGTTATCATGCTGTTATGATGTTTTTCTTTTAAGCAGGTCTTTCATTGTAAATATTGCAATGAGCTATGTTATAAAGCTCCATGGGTGGTATTTTTTGTTTTCAATAGTCTTGGTAGTTATAGGTGTCATTCAACATTGGGAGAGTGTTCCCACAAGGATGAGGGTTCTATAACAACCCTGGTGAAAAATCCATGTAAAAAAATATAAGACCACTATCGATGGGACATGTATTCCAAGCTGAATGTTAGGTAGGACATCCTGGTGTGGGTTTTCATTTGACTATTTATGGCTAAGGAAATTGGAAAAGGAAATGGCTAAGGCTTTGGAAAGGAATGAGGCATTTATTGGCATTTTATTTATGGAAATAAAGGAAATTAAGAGAAAAGGAAGGTGAATGGTCATAGGTTGCATGTGAGGAGTAAATTGAAGGAAAATAATGAAAATGAAGAAAATAGAGGCCTCATTGATAAAAAGGATTCTGAGGATCAGTGGGCAGGCTTGATCAGTTGAGTTTTGGAGCTTTCTCATTATTATCTCTCTCTCTCTCACTCTTGGACACTTAGAGTTTTCTTGGAGAATTTTGGCATTGGATCAAGAAGGGAAAAGAAGGCAAGAGGAAGCAAAGACCACGCAGGGAAAGGTAGGATCAAGCAATTACAACATGATTCATTCTAGGTATCAATTTTCATGTGTATTTTCCTTGCTATATTTAGCCTGCATGGTATTGCATGTGGTTATTTTGCTGTTGTGGCATGGGTTTTTCCAAGTGTAACAATGTTTTTAGCCTAGCCTTGCCATTTCTGGATAACCATGGTGTGATGGGGTTCTCATGTTTTGGTTGAGATGGATTTTTGGATGGATTCGAAGTTGAGTGGGGTGGATCTCTAAATGATAGAGCACATGGCCTAGTGGTCCCTGAACCAGATTATGGATCACAGTAAAGCCACTAGCCTAGTGACCCCTAAGCCAGAATGTGGGTTGCGGTAAAGCCAGGATTCTGTTGCCTCAATGGGCCTATGAATACTTGTCGATGAATGGAAGGATATATGGTAAATCCAAGAGGTGGTTTTCTCTCTATTGGACCTAGTAATCCCTGGTTTGGGATATGCAGTAAGGCCTGGAGAGTGGGTCTTGGTTTAGGGCCTAGTGATCCAAGTTTGGATTGCGATAAAACCTAAGAGACTAGGAGACAAGAAAATTCCTCATGGTGTAAGTGGATAAATTCGGTGGCATCCATGCTTGTTTGGCCTAGTGATCAGGTGGCGATCATGGTAAATCTTGTTATGGTGTGTTCATTGTGTTGGCCTAGTGATTCAAGATGGATTACAGTAAAGCCAGGTTTCTCTTGATGAGGGTGAGGTGGTTTAGCCTCGATATGCCCTAGTTGGTTATTTTGGTTTGAGTCTCACATTCATGCTTAGAATATGGCACGAGGGTGAATGGATGAAGAGAGATTTGGCTCAACCATTCTATGGTCTAGTGGAACGTGGAAGTCCCATCCCAGGCTTGGTTTCTGCATCATTAATGAAAGGTTATTTCTCCTTGTATTTCTATGAAAATTTTGATGGATTATATGTGGTCTATATGGTTGTACTTTCAAGAGTATTTCTGTTGTTATTATGCTAGTTATATGTGTGTTTTATGACATCGGCTATGTATGGATCTCATCATGTTTCTACTTGTAAATGAATGGATAATGTATATATGGCCTAATAGGTGGTAATCCAACAAATGAAATTGCATAGACATGAGGGGTAGGCCTCTGTTTCCTATCACTACACTATCCCGAGAAATTGCTTACTTTTCCCAGGCAGTCCCCCTATTGGCTTGCTCTGCTCTCCTACTAAAAACCGTGCAATTTTCACTGACAGTCCTCCTGCTGCCTGGCACTCCACTCAGTCCAGAAACTGCACAGTCATGTCCTGCCCATACTGTCTCCAAGAACTGCGTAATTCTAACCAATAGCTCTTGTAGCCGCATCCTAACCTCCTTTAGAAAACTGTAACAATGCCCCAGATTCCCACATCTCGGCCTGAGTTGTGCTCTACGCAGTCTCAGTACCTTGTCCTCCCTCCTGGTCACCCAAACACATCATAGAAAAACTACATCATGTTATATTAGGATATTTCTGGATTTGATGTCATCTCCTCATGAGTAATTGTAGAAGCAGGTATATGAATCAAACATGGCGCGATGAAGAACATGATGAATAAGGAGCGCATGCTAGAAGACTTACTCGTAGTTGGATAAATAGGCAAAGCATACAAAGTAGCAAGTGAAGGAGATACATACACATGCATGAACCATCAAGCGAATACGGAGACCATCAAAAACCCTGCACACTTCGTCATGCAGAGGTGAAGACACAATAAACCAAGAGCATAATCATCACCCAGTACCATAGTATCTTGACACAGAAACCACAGTCAACATGTTCATGTCAACAATTTCATCTCGAGTTGTGTCATGAGTCGTCTTGGCCACATCACTACTTTGGACCATACTTGTTGTAATCAATGAAATGTAGCATGGAAGTCCAAGAGACCCACAGACAAAGTTGAAGAGTCATGTAAGTCGAAAAGTAATGTAAGTCAAACAATCATGAGGGAAGCCGAAGGGTCACAAGGGTCAGTTCCACCCTTGCTATATATACCCCCTCATTTGTACATGCAAACGATTTTTCACATTTTCTCCTTCCACATTGCCTTGAGAGTCTGTAATCTTTTCTTTGAGGAGTGAGCAGTGGCTCCAACGCCCCACTACTGGGGCTCGTGATGTATGGTGTACAAATGTTCCTTGGAACTTTCTCTTAATTTAGAAGTCTATCATAGGCCAACACATTTTCATGCATGTGTTGTATTCATTTATAAGACTATTCTTTAAACACTTGTAATGAATGTTTGCTTAACTTGCACTAGGATAGTTGAACTACTTCGGTTATTCTAGTACATATATTGTTGAAGATATGTTGTAATGGTTTCTATTGTTGTCTTGTTCGTGCGGACTACTATGCCAGACAATATACAGATTCATTCTTGTATATTTGCTATAATGATCGTCGCATCTATGTGGACTACTCCATTGGGTGTTGTAACTGCTATTCATCTACCTTAGTGTTTGTGACTATCGCATCTGTGTGCACTACTCTGCCGAAGGCTTTTCAGATCATGTTGTGTTGTTTGTGTCTCTACTTGTGTTGGGACTAGTCCCTCTCGACCAGAGACTCACTTTCACCCTCCCTCTCGACCAGTGAAGGAACTTAGACACAAGTTACACTAAGCTCTCACCAGGCACACATACCTCACTTTTTGAAGACCAAGTATATCACTCTCATGTGATGAAAAGCAAAAGGTAAGGCATATCTTTAAGATAATGGAAGCCGGACCATCGTATTGGATGGGACTCCTACACCAAACGGTGTGAGTTCTAGTTGGGTCTCCATACCGGGGAGATCCCATGAATGTTGGCGGGTCGAGCACCGTCAACACTTTCATACGTCTCTAATGTTTGTTTTTCATCGAAGCTCTATTGTTTAGTTGCTGTGAATTTTTCTCCTTTGTTTGTTTCTTCCACTCTTTAGCCTAAAGAGATAAGAAAAACAATTTGAATTATGAGGCCAAGAGATCAATTGAGTGCAAGGAATTTCCAATTTTGTGTTTGAGGGCATGTTTTAGTAAAATATAAATATGGTTGTTTCATCTTGACCTCAAAAATAGGAAAACAAATCTCATAGTAACCTTATGTTTGAAGAGGGTTTTCATTATTTTCTTAAAGAACATGGAAATCAATCTCAATTTTCACAACCCTAGTTGGGATTAGACTTCCATATCAAATGAGGAGGTAATGGAGGTAATTGATAACCTTATGGGAAAATTCATTCATTTTTCTAACAATAATATTGACTATGGTTTAAAACACTATTTATAGATTATGGTTTAAAACCATTAGGAGTGCACTTAAAATCCAAATAGGGGGAATCGTATGCACCAATATAGTAGAGACCACATATAAAACCATGTTACAATTTGGTGTGAAACATATACCATTATATTACAATTTTAGAGAAGTTTTAAAACATGTAAACATAAAGGTTCAACTCCTATAGCCCATGAATGGTTGTCAGGGATGAGTTGATACATTCATAATCTATTGAATGATGCATTTCTTGAGATTTGATCTGTATGTCTTAAGGAGAAAATGCATGCTCAAAATTGGAATTATGTGTTTTCTACATGAAAATAAGGTGTGTTGTAAAATGCACCCTAGAGTAAAAACTAGAAGCCTTCTATTAAGAATTGCATGATAACTTCTTGAAACATAATTCTATGGAAAAGGTATGCCTTTAGATAAATTATGCACATATATAATAATGGTATTCATATATAAGAATATGGTATTCATATAAAAGAATATGAATGAACATGGATGTTGATCCATTGGATAAGATGGACGTTAAAACCATAACTTCACCCAATCTCTATTTAATGACACTTATTTTTTATCTTTAACATTCATTTCAATATCTCATGCCTCTTTTATTATAAGGTAGCATTTTAATATGTCATGCTTCTTATATTTTGGTAGGGTGATCGTGGAAAGGCACCTACCTCAAAGTAGGTAAACGACTAACAACATTAATATCTATTTAATGTGAATTTTATTACTATTTTTCTTATTGAATTAATTTGTTTTTTTGTTAATATATGTAGCGTCCACACCTAATGTTGACAATGTGGGTGGTGATGAGAATAGGTAAATGACTAACAACATTAATATGTATTTAATGTGAATTTTATTACTATTTTTCTTATTGAATTAATTTATTTTTTTTGTTACTATATGTAGTGTCCACATCTAATGTTGACAATGTGGGCGGTGATGATGAATTGTTTGAGTCCATCAACATGATGGAGACAATTAAAATGGTTTTGAGAATGAATTTATTGCATTGGCTAGGTGTAAACAAATAGATGAGAACAAAGAAAGGTGCAAAGTTTTTCGGGACTTCCACACCATCCTGCTCATAGGGTTGGTGTTGGTGAAGGAATAATTCATACTTGTGATATCATGAAATTATTAACAATTAAAGAAGAACTATTCTAGAATTATATGAATGATAAAAGGATGAGGACAATGAGAGAAGTTAGGGATGGAGATCACATTACGTCAGTTAAGATATTTGTGGATATATTCAGGGAGGAATTGTAGTGCTTTTTATGGAGGTAGTTGAATCAATTATCCATATTGGAAATTTTTTATGTGCACCTTGGTTGTATATTATGAGGCCTCATGTATTATATTGTGTGAAAGTGAGAATGTAATGTATTATCATGTTGTAATTTAATACAATGTAATTCTTGAAGTGTGTTTGTTTTTATGTGATTGTGTGTGTGTCATATTTTAGCTTGTAATACTCATAATACTCACAATTGGAATTAGGGCTAGTCGAATCCGTGGGTTAATAAGTATTTAGTTGTTATACAATGTGTGGGCTTGTTGTTTATTGAAGGAGCCATGACATGAGTCAACATTAACAATGAAACTCCACGAGTCAACAAATGTAGGATTTTGTAAGTTATGAAGATTGGTTCAAATGGTTAGATGCATTCTTTATTGCTATTATTGACATGTGAAGCAAATTTTCTTAAGAATAAACGTGAATGGTGGTTGTTACAACAAAATAATGTGTTGATTTACAAATCACTTGTGTCTAAAGGCATTGGTGAAAGCCCCCAAATGGAGAAGACAATCGAATTAAATTCAATGAGTGAAGCAATTTGTTGGGTATGTGTTATATTAATTACACAATTAGTTTCACGTGTGATGCATTGAGTTGGACGTGATGAGGGGTCGTGGGAGGATGGTAGCCCCTTACACAAGGTTTAGGGTATCACCCCGATTTTTTTTTTATGGGAGACCCATCCATGGTTTTGCACATGGTTTTATGCATCATGGTTTTGTCCATGGTTTTGTAGGTCTGGTCAAAGGAACTACAATTATGTTCTAATCTGAAGTTAATGGTTGGTGGTTTATGAATGCTTCAACATGTATATAACATATTGTAACATTGAAAGGAACTATTGAAAAATCAGTGTGGTTTTCTCAATTTTGGGTTCTAGGAGAAAAATATCTGTGTATATGTTTTGTTCTTGCCATTATATATATTCTAATTTTTAAGAATTTATTTGTTGGTATTATCTATACATAGCTAAAACCTTCAAAATTGAAATGGATTTTGTAGATATTTTGATGATATTTGTGCCTAGAGAATATGAATAATAATCAACACATAATACCAATAATAATCAATTCGTCTACATTTAAAAAAATATCGAGTTCAAAATGGATATATTCTTTTTGAGATAATGTGATTTATCAGAACATTTGGTAATAGAAATAAGTGAATGTGTTTCTCAAGTCACAAGGATGGTAGAATCCATGCACTCAAGAGGATAATTGGGTTATAATTGAATAATTTTTGATGATTATATTCCTTTTCTTGCCTAAGAATTGAACACTAAACCCATTAAATATGAATGCACTGGTTGTCCATAAAACCTTTGAAGAAGAAACAATTTTTAGCAAATAGAGGCCATAGTAGCTCTTAATATTATAGGAAATAAAAGGAGTACTTGCATACGCCGATGGATATATACAGTAGTTATTGTTAAATTTGTGGAGTCAGAAATGATAAAATCCATAAGGATAGATCCACTATAAGGAATTTTCGATAACGGATTTGTAAATTTAAACTACAATTTTTTTCATGGTGGTATACAAATAGGGAGTTTCATAAACAAATCATGAAAATCTAGGTTCATAGCCGCATGGCCGAGCTGAGTTGTACTTGATGTTGAGAAGAAGCCATCTATGAACCTATAAGCATGGTGGTGTTAATCACTAAGTAGTTAATGAGGGTTATTTGTGGAAAAGTGGATCCTCTTCATATAACACACATGATGTGTGGGATGGCTTGGTGCAAGCAGATTGGTGTAATAATCTTTGCTTACTTCAATGTGTGAAGAATATGGTGATCCTCTTGAGCATCTACAAAAAGAGGTATGTTGCTCATTGCTAGAAAACATTTAATTAAAGTAAAAGATAGAAGCTAAAGGAGTAGGGTTCCAATGAAGAGGGTCTTGGTAATTTTTTGAAAAGGTTAATAATATATGGTTGAAATCAAAAATATCTTGTAAGTGAGTCTATTGTTGAGTCAAATTCCATTTTAAGCCAAGAATTTGAAATCAATAAGTCAATGTAAAGTAAAAGTTTGATGTCAAAATTGAGTGTTTAGTAAAAGTCAAAGTGAATGTTAACAAAAGTCAAAGTTTGTGGATTTTTTTTCTTGATATCAAAAATCAAAGTTTAATTATTGATGTAAAGAGTTGAAATTAAGTGTTTGGCAAGTTGAGTTGAGTTCAATATTAAAGTTGAGGTTAATGTCTCCAAGTTTAATATAAAGATGCATGATCGATGTTACCTGACACCTTTATCTTTATTGTATGGGTGCATGTTCAGTTGTACCCGAAAACTTGTGTTTATTATGCTCATTCTTCAACAAAGTGTGAACTATTCGCAAATTTAAAAATGGGAAAACGAGGGAAAAAACTACAAACTACTAATCTTGAAATTGAACTGTTGCAATAGGATCTTGGCGATGTCTTGCAAGAAATGGATAGATTATAGAAGCAAAATAATTCCATGATAGGAAAATTTGTATAACTAAGATCAAGAGAAAATGATATCTATCATGAATTTGTTGGTTTCACTGCATAACTCATCAACGCATTAAATTAAAGTTTGATATCACTAAATCAATGGGTAGATGATATTTTCAAAATTCAACACCAAAAGGACAATTTAATAGAATCATTGCAACACGAATTAGTAGAGAAAGAAAAGGTGTTATTAGCACTTGGAAGTGAAGTCAAACAATTAAATCTTGAAAAAGCATGCTTGAAGTTGGAAATATAAATGTTTCATGTATTATTTTTTTGTCTTGTATACATCTAAGAATGTATATTGTGAGAAATGAAATATGCATATTTGCAAAATTTTCAAGGACCTTTATGATTATTATCCATCACAAGCAAAACCAATATTTCTCAAACATAATAAATGAGAGAGTAGAATAGATTAAATGTAGTTGTCAGTATCATCCCCAATTGAGTCACAATGTTTGCACACTTCAATCTTTGTTCATGTTCAACTCTAAAACATGATCCAAGAAAATTACCTTACATACATATCTATAAGACAAGATCAAAAGTAACTTTTTCATTAAATCATAAAATATAGCTATATTTATTTTACATCCTATACTTTCAAAACTATTTTGTTACTCCATCCAAACATCATTTTTCTTAATGAAATTGTATAATATTATGTGTTTCCAACATATGGATTTTTGTTCACATCTAACCATACAAAAAGAAATAACTTAGGAATCTTTTGAGACAAGATCACAAGTAATTCTTATGTTGAATTATTAAACATGAAATTTTTTATATAAATAATAAATATCACCATTTGAGTTTTGCTAGTTGCAATTCATATATCACCTTCTTGTGTAATTTATCTTTTTTATATATATTTTTTCATTGCTTACTTTTTTTTTAATTCATTTTGAATTAAATTTTTCAGTCAGAAAAAACTTGAACTCAAGACCTAGGGGACCAACATCCTTGCTAACTCCAACATCACTAACGAACTGGGATGCCTCACCTAGATATCTTAAATAATCCATCGCATGTTACATAAACTATCACTTCCAAAAATATAAAATGAAATCAAAATTTGGGTAAAAAAATATAAGTATCACCTTTAGATGTTTATATTGTGAACTTACTCAACCATTTAAATGTTTATATTGTGAACTTACTCAACCATTCAATGTTATTCCTCCTATTCTCATTGAAGTATTATTTATTTTATGAATGATAAATATACTTTAAGTAAATAATATAAAAATGATTTTATTTTTAATATTTTTTTGTTTAATTTCATTTACGTGAGAAACATTGTAGTGTTTTTAATAATTTTAATGATAACAGATGAAATAACTAAGATGAAAATTTTTCAATTATCAATTTTACTAACTAAAAAAACTTAGAAATAAATTATTATTAATATAATAGTCATATATTCGTATTTTAATTTTTTTATTATTTTTATTATTATTATTATTATTATTATTATTAAATATGAATTATATAATAATTTTTTATATGAAAATGAATATGTATTAATAAAGATGGTAATTAAATTGTGAATATATTTATCATTGATTTTTTTTACCATTTATATCATTTTATATAATGTAATATTTATGTTATTTAATCAGGAATTTAATTGAATGTTATAAAAATATTAAGAGTTATAATAAAATTTAAATTAATATGGAACTGAAATCATAGATAATGATCGTATTATAAATTTTGTATATGAGAAGATAATATATCATAAATAACATTTAGTGGTTACATGACATTTTAATTCACCACATAGTAGAGCCAACATCTATTGTCTAGTTCAGTTGTGGTTTTCTAGGTGATAGGCCCAACACCCACTCTCTAGCTCTGTTGCACAAGATAAATACACCAACTACTCCCCAAATTCCAATCCCAAATCGGATCCCCAATGCTCGAGTCATCCTACTTTAATATGGGCATTGATACTATTATTGTCACCTTCTCTCATTGGGTTTTCCTTTTCATTGCATGAATTTAAAAGACACCCATATAAGCACTTATTCCTTTGGAATGATGTTGCACTAAATGTGGAAAATTGTGTTCCTTTGGGGATTGACCCACAAATATTATTAGATGAAATATCCAAAACAACCAAACTATATAGTTTAGATACCTCTTCAAGAATATGTCCAGCCAAATTATTCTTGCTGAAGTCTAACTGCTCCAAAGTAGATATGTTACTAAGATATGCAAGTATTAGCTAGATAAATTTAGCAATCACAAACTACTATTCAAAAGTGCTGAATTTTATATTTGCTATGGCAATACTCGGAATGCTACCTGTAAGGTTGTTAGTATCAAGGTCCAAATAAGATAGTTGAGAACAATTGATATTTATTAGATTATTCTTATGGTTGATATTTAATGTTTTATTCTATCTTTCGTAATTATATAATTTTTTATTTTAAAATAGCATTAAGATTTTTAAAATAGTATTAATTTTTTAATTTTTTTTTTCAAAATTGTTTAGTTATATAGAATGATTTAAGTTACATTAAAGGTTTTTTTTTTTTTAAATTGATGAGATTAGGTATTGTCTATATTTTTCATTTCCATTTGACATATGTGGTTTGTTGTTTTAACATAAGTCAATTTTAACTTAAGAAAAAGGGGAATTATACATCTTATTCTAAAATTGACCATTTTGCTAAATAAAATTTGCTTATTTATATATAAATGAATGTTATAAATAGTAATGAGGAACTTATGGAACTAATTAAAATTGGAATAATCTCAAAACCCTAGGAAATTGTTGGGTAGGGAGTCATGTGACGCAAATCTATTTTTTAAAATTTATTAAAAATAATGGATCATTTTTGCTAAATAAAATTTGTTTATATATAAAGGAATGTTATAAATAATAATGAGGAACTTATCATGGAGAAACTTATTAGAATTGGAATAATCTCATCTAAAAGTGAAACAGAAATAAAAAAACATAAGAAGGAATGAACCCCAAATTCATAAATGCAATAGTTGGATATTTCTTGGCTTTAATATTGTGCTGACAAAGATAAAGATACCCATGTTCTCACAGTGGGTCTCTTGGAGGTCCATATTAACCAATTATGAATTCTTATCAATAATTATTCTGTGGATGGTAATAATTTAACCTCCACGAAATATTCTAGAATTTTCATAGCAGTATACACAAATCAATGATTGAGATTCATTTCCAAACTATAAATGCATATCATATACTTAGTAGGTAGTCCTTCAAATCAAAATTCTTAAGATAACTCCCACACAAAATTTCTTTAACTAATTATGATAAAGCCCCACCTTAAATCGTGTTTAGCCTGAGACGTTATTGGGTATTTTTTGTTTAAGAATGGTCATCCTTGACATAAATACTTTTCAACTACAATTAACTTACATGGTCACTCGTTATTGTGGGGCTCACACGAGCTTTGCAAAGGAAATTGAATTTTTTTCTGTTAAAATGAAAAAGAAAGAAAGAAAATTTTAATGTCCACAAGGCTAAAGATAGCATATGGGACCTCTTTTAGAGTGCAAAACATGGGAAAAAATGAACCTAAAGAGATTTAATATTCTTCAAAATGGATCTATATTGGTTCTATATATGCATATAACATGTGTAACTTTTCATTTTTAAAACTGTATTTTTGAATGCATAAATAGATACAATGCCTTGAAAGTTTACTTGGACTTTGGATTCTGTAAACTACACCATATAAATTTACAATTCCAACAAATCTCTACTAGACAAAATGTAAATTTAAATTTAAAACTAGAATTAATGGCTCCAAGACAATGGCTACAAATTAATTTTAAAAGGAGATAAATAAAATTCTAAAACAACCCCCCTTATTTATGTTGATTGCAAAATATCCTGGAATCTAAAGGTCACTTGATTCAAAGATGTTCTTTAATTATATTTTTTGTGCGCTAGTGCCCACGAGGACCTATGGTAATGTTTCTCCTCATTATCATGCATGTTATAGTTTGGATATAATATGTATATAAGATTTTGACATAGTGGTATGATTGGAAAAAAATGATTTAGCCAAGTGGTTCGAGCAACATCTATCAGACAAACATTGGCACAAGTGTGAGACTATTGCAAGCCTGAACACATTTCCTCCTATCCATCCTCCACCCTTTAGGTTGTTATCTTTCCTTTGTTGCAACATTTTTGCAGTAACATCATAGACATTTCCTCCCCTCCATCCTCCACCCTTTATGTTGTTATCTTTCCTTTGCTGCAACATTTTTGCAATAACATCATAGGCATGTTCAATTCCTTCGGTGTGCCTTTACACCTTTAGGGGAAATTGCTAGTAGATATTGATGGTCACCTTCCTATTTCACTTGGACCCTTGGCACTATTTCTTTCCATTTCCTTAATTGTAGCACAACTTATTATTTTTGGAATTTTTTTGGGTCCTAAACTTTTGGAGTCGTTTTGAGGCCCTAAATGATGTTTTTTTTTTTTTAAACGAAGAAACCTGAAACATGTGGCATGATTTTTAGTTAAGAGTTGTAGACCTCGAATAGATATTTTTAATGAGGTATCATACACATAAAACAAAGATTGTATGCAAAAGTTACGACCCCGAGAAGTTGATGTACCAACTAACCCTAACAGGGCCCACAAACTTTTTGTGTTTCATCTCCCAAGGTTAGTTTTTTGGGTGTTTAGGATTTTCCCTTGTTTCTAAATAATAAAATGGTCTTCAAACCTCACTGTAACACATTTCATATGCCATGTAGCTGCCACATCTCTTGTCATAGATAAGCTACCATCGCCCAAGCTAGTTTATTTCCATTCTGCATGTAAACCGTTTTCAGTACTTTTTTATTAATGAACTGAAGTTCTGTATTTGTTGTAATTTTTTGTTTTTGTGTTTTTGTTTATATTTGTATTTCATTTCATTTTTTCATAAATCTGGGTTAGACAAAGAGTGTTTGAATTGGTTTAATGGTTAACAATGTACGGTTATTTCTAAAAGGACACATCTGCAAATCTAAAGGGTGATAGAGTGTGAACAACTCCTTAAACTTTAGTAGTTAAATTGTTTTCTAAAGGGTGGTCCATTTCCCCACAAACAAGGGGATTTGTTTTCATTGTATTATGTTTTGATCATTGAGATCAAATAGATGAAGGCCTCTTCCATATTTTTTATTGAGGGATTTTATTTTTTTGCTTTCAGGTTTCAATGGTCCATAATATTTAGTAGCTCCATTATTTTCTTAGATTGTGATGGAATCATCAAGTTGTTTGCTACATATAAATTCACATATTTTAACAAAAAAAGATCTAAGATGTTGGCTACAAGTATATCATTAAATTTGGTAATGACAAAATTTGGCATTGTTCAATAAATAAAATAAACCTACAAAAGTCAACACCTAAGGCTACCACACACAAACATATCAAAGATCAATACTTTAGTGTAGTACATCATTAAAACCCTCACATTAATTGTCACAATAGAGTGTGGTTGGATGTTTCTATTAGAATCCAAATTTGAAAGGATTTGGTGAAGCCACAATTATTCTCTACTTAGACAAATTATTGCTCAATAATTTGTATTTGTTTATGAAAGTGTAAGGGCACACTGCTTCTTACAAGTCCAAGTGACAACCTCAAAACCAAGATTAAAAACATTGAAAAAATTACTTCTAATAGACTTCCTTTCATTATGTAATTTTAAGGTCATGGTCAAGTTAGACAACAAATTGGTGTATAAAACCCCCTTCTTGTGGGGCAAGAAACCTCCTCCCCACAATTATTTGATTAATAAGTTTAAGAAGGTGTACATACTCTAACTCCTCTAGTTTTGAACCTATAACCTCTTAAGAACCAAACACATATCACAATAATTAAAACAAATCATAAATTTTATCTTTTAAGTCACAATTTCCTCCAAATAAAATATATTTTATAAATAAAATGAAAACATCTTTACTTAGTAATTTCCTTGCAAAATAATAATTTTTATAAATAAAAATAAAACATTTTAGTTGGTATATATCTCTCTCCAATTGAGTGTTTTTAAATACTAACAAATCCATCCAATCCTCTTCTTGATTGTAAAACTTGGAAATGGTTAGCATTTGATCGAGCTCAACGCATTTTATCAAAACTTTCATAATACATATAACTACATACATATGTCATTGATTTTTTTTATTAGAACCAACCTAAATCCATCTTAACTCTGGACCTACTGAGCATCAAAAGGGATCAAATCCCTTGAGGTGAAAAGATATTTTAGAGTGAAAAGAGATTTGATCCCTCTCAGTGTGCTTGGTAGATCCAGATTTAAGATGGATCTAGGTTGGTTTAATTATTATTTTTCATTAAAACTATTAAAATATGTGTGCATAAATTGCTCTCCATTTTATATTTTATAATATTTTACAATTTTTCCTTTAAAATATATATTTTTATATATTCAAAAATATTTTAAATACTTTTTTATTGATTTAAAGTGGAACATATTATCATATAAAGTTGTGTAGTAATTGAATTTAAAGTGTTAATTTAACTTTTCTAAATTTTAATTTTTCTTTTTTGAGTATACTCTTTAACTACTTTTAGTTATTGTGAAAATTATAGGAAGTGATCAAGTTCACAGTTAAATATACAAACAAAATTTAATAAATCTTTTCTTTGTAATGACTTATCCTTGAATTATAATATCTTAGACAATATTGTTAGAGAACAACTCATAATTTAATTTTTAAAACGCTAGCATATTACCTACTATCCAACATTATCACTAATGTAAGTATCATTATGAAATTGATAAGTAGTTGTTGTAGCGGCTACAACCACTCTCCAAAATTTTGCCTATGCTTCGTCTTGAAGCCTCCTTCTAAAACACAGTAGCTCATCTTGCACTAATCCAGGTACTTGTGCTTTGATTGAGCTTCATCCTTTGCATCTTGGCTTGTGTTTTCTTACTTGTTTTACTCTCTAACCCATAAGTTGATCTCTTGACTTGTTTTTCATGCAGTTATGGGCTTGCCTTATAAAACAACACACTCCTTGATGGCAACCAACCTTGCCCTCGGGAATTGTGTAGTCAAAGCTGAAAGTGAGACTTGAGCTGCACAATGCTAGATGGTAGGCATCCTTGAGCTAGGAAATTGTGCAAAACGTGAGAGGAAGCCCAGAGCTACTTAGCTCAGGAATTGCTCAGAACCCACTTTGCTTAGAAACTGTGTAGTGCATGAGCCAGAGAGTTGTCAAGTCCTTCCCATAACTGTGCAATCATTCGAGGCAATGCATGGAAAATCCCCCCCCCCCTGGGGGAAAGAAGTAAAACTAAAGTGAGAAGAGCATCCCTAGGAATTGGGGATCTATTACTATTTTCCCGAAGGTGGCGCATTGATATCTTTAGAAGTTTTCCACCAAGTGTCACTTTTGTCCTTGATCTAAGGCATGTGCATCGTGAATTCCATTTTTTTCTCAATTCTATGCCTTTATAGTTCATTGGTACATTCGATCATCAAGCTCTAACATTCCCAAGGAGATCAAGGAGCCTTGGGAGCATTATCATCACTTTTCCAGGGGAGTTTTGCTTTTATAGTCTTTTGTTGTTTTTTTGTCGTTTTTTGTTGTTTAGCTTGTGAGAATGTCATTTCACTTGTTTCTTTGAACAAATGTTTCTATTTTAACTTGTTTTAGCTTTTCCAAGTCTTGTTTCAAGTTATAGATTTCCTTTCCCAAGTGTCACATGAGTTTTTATGTTTTTGCACTAATGGTCTTCGTTGCGGTGACTCTCTTCACATGCTTCGTTTTCCTTCAGTTTAATCAATTGATGCACTTGTTTCATATGCATGCATATACACTTAATCATATCTGCACTGATCCTCACACCAACTTTCATATCTTCTTGTTTTTCACACTCCCTTGGGAAGATCTAGGCTCCCCTTGCCCGATTCTCACACTTCACTACATGCATTGGGAAATATGGGAGCTTAAGGCCTCTACCTTGGCTTCTGGAATTGCACAGAGCCTGTCCTGACCTGGATCCAACTATGCACTACTCAGTTCTAGGAGTCAGTCTCACCTTAGCTACTGAGACTACACGATGCGTAGTCTCTCCCAAGCCCTGGCCTAGACTGAACTGTGCATTACGCAGTTCCAGTCATCAAGCTTCCACACTGACTGTTGAGAATATGTAGTGCGTAGTTCCCATAGTCAGTCAGTCACCCATTTTAGTCAAAATTGCACAATCCATCTCATCAGATGCCCTAATTGCCACTTGATCATGTTGTGAAGTTATATTTTCAAGAGCTAATGTTTGCTTACCATGAGTGTCCTTTCTGTCCCACAGGTACCACACTCGTGAAACACTTCTCTCTAGAAGTCATTGTACCATGGCACCAAAGAGAGTTTCTTCAAGGGAGACCACTAAAAGCAGTATTGGGGAAGTAGTTGAGCAACCGCCAGTTAGCTTACCTATATATCCAGACACTCAATTGTTCATAGAAAAGGAGTCAAGAGTAACATGGCAGAAAGTCCAACAACAGTAGCAGAAGGCAACAATCTAGTACAAGATCAAGGAAAGAGGATTTTGTAGACATAATAAAGGGAGAACAAAGTTTCAAAGTGAAAGAGGATTCAATCTTCATGAAGGAAGATTTGTCAGCATGAGAAAAGGGAAGTGGACGACAATGACTATAGAGCATAGGAAAAGAGAAAAGTAGAGCTTGCAGGTAACAAACCTAAGATCAGAGAAAGAAGAACAAGAACCAAAGGAAGAGCAGGAGCCAAGGAAGAAAGAAGAGGAAGAGAAGCATAAACAGGAAGAAGAATAAAGGCAAGGTGTAATGACAGAGGAAACAACACCCATACAGGTCAAAGAGTTGGAACAACCAGTAACTGAGGAAGACGGTGAACATATGCGCGATCGAGAGCTTTCATAGAAGATTGAGCAATTGATTGAAGTTACAAACATGGCATTGGAATAGGAGCCACATAATGAATAAATTGACCTCATGCCGAGAGTGTCAGAGGTCATCTCTTAGTCTTCAGCACAACTAGTGCCAGAACCATTCCCAAGCGAGAAAGGAGAGGTTGTTCTCCTTGATGATGATTGGTCATGGATGTGTACAATCTATCATTTGATGAGTTGCAGAAGAGGATTGTACAAGCGTGGAGGAATAATTTCCCAAATGATCACGCATCACCTGAATTCATGAAGGAAAGGGTGATTGTGTCAGTGATGAAAGGAGATTTTGGGGGTATACCAATTTCCCCTCTTTATAAATTTTTATCCTGAGGCCTGTGGGTTATGGCCCACAAACCTATCGGAAGCGTTTAAATATCACTTTGGCCTTAAAGTTGGGACCATACACTTATCCAGGTTTTTCTTTAAAAACCGGGACCATATCACTTTAATGCAATACAAAGGAATACCCAGGAAAACCCGCTCCGAAACATATAAGTCGAACTTCAAATATTTATACACTCGCAACCATAAATTGTCGGGTTCGCACATCAAAGACATCTTCACAGCGCGCTCCTTCCTTTCTTCGATCTCCGATCAGCCCGATCTCCACCATCCATTGTATCCTCTGATCCAACGGCTATCGGTGCATCGCTTAATCGGTCCATCAGCGTATTGGGGTTCCACCATCCTTTGTTATTCTCTGATCACCGATCAAATCAACTTGTGCGATAATCCTCTACCGCCAATCAACTTATTTTGATCCGACGACTATTAGGGATTTCAGGTGGACAAGTAGCATGAGGATTAACTGCCTGATAAAGCGGTTTCCCTATCCACCCTCGTGCTATGTGTCAATCGATGAATGGCATCGGGTGCCTTCCTCGAAATATAGCTTACCACTTCACGCTGACCTGAAATACCGCTTGTTTGTATAAATCCGCCTTTTCGCTAATTATCTTCCATGTCCCTTCATCACCCGATGACCATCGATTTCTTCCATCGGACGGTTCTGATGGTTCCTTCAGGGTCCTTTGTATTTTGATCTGGACTGTTGATCTCTGAGATCCAATGGCCTCTGTGCATCAACTCTTCTCTTCTCGTTCTATTGATGGACTCTACACTTTAATATAGTTCCTCTGCCATATTCCATTTCACACATGACATAACAATTAATTCGTTTATCTTTATATCACCATCAATCCTCATAGTGATTGATGGTCGATCAATACTACAACACGCATACTCAGACTGTTCAAGAAATACAACACACATGCACAAATTCACACTGAACAAACACTTTTCTATTATACACGGCATAGTTACAGATCTAACGCATTTCAGACTTATGAACAAGTTCCCTATCGATTACAATTTTCTCACTCGGCTTACAAATCTCTACCTATTACTTTGTCTCCTATTGAACACACAAGTTCATCATATATATATATTATATTATATATATATATATATATATTTATATATTATATATTATATATATATATATATATAGATATATATATATATAAGGAACATTGGATTGGATCACTTAAAGGATCTGATCAAATCGTCTCCATGAATCACTCAACTGTCCCTAATTCTCTCTACATGCATACATATGTGGCAGATTACATTTAATAAAGTCTTGGAGAGACTTTATCCATTCCATCATTTACTCTGTTTTAAACAGATTTGTCCCATGTTTAACTCTGATGGTCCACTTCTTCCTTGCTTCGCTTCAAAATTTTCATTTTGATTAAGGCAGTCAAATGCTCCTGAATCAAACTCCCAAGGCACGAAAATTTATGACCTCCTGGTCATATGGTTCTCCTTGTCCCTTAGAAATTCTACCCACTTCTCAGTGGAACTACCTTCATGATATTCTGTGAGCTGCAACCAAACCTCTGCAGTAACAGTCTTCCTCTACTACACAATACCTCACCAACCTTTCTCCTGAGCTTAGTCTTTTGGCATCCTTCTAGTTCTCTCTTCTTTGGGACCACTTGAGCACTCCATGCTCTAGGCTTGCTGCAAGTCTTCTCACCTTCCACCGTCGTTCCCTACACGATACTAGAGACCATAACTCTCCCGTTTTCAACACAATTGTAGCTCTTCTCCTTCTACTTTCACTCTTTCCTCCTTCTCGTAGGAAATCCTTTCCCTTAACCTTTCCTTTTCCTTGCTCTGACACCACTTGATGAAAGGAGATTTTAGGGGTATCCCAATTTCCCCTTTCTTTATAAATTTCAATCCTGAGGCCTGTGGGTTATGGCACACAAACCTATCGGAAGAATTTAAATAGCACTTTGGCCTTAAAGCCGGGACCATACACTTATTCAGATTTTTCTTTAAAAACCAGGACCACATCACTTTAATGCAATACAAAGGAATACCCAGGAAAACCCACTCCAAAAATATAAGCCGGACTTCAAATATTTATACACTCACAACCATAAATCATCGGGTCCACACATCAAAGACATCTTCGCAGTGTGCTCCTTCCTTTCTCCAAACTTTGATCGGCCTGATCTCCACCGTCCATTGTATCCTTTGATCCAACGGCTATCGGGGCATTGCTTAATCGGTCCACCGGTGTATCGGGGTTCCACCGTCCTTTGTTATTCTCAGATCACCGATCAATCATCTTGCGCAATAATCCTCCACTGTCGATCAAATCAACTTGCGCAATAATCCTCCACTATTAGGGATTTCAGGTGTACAAGTAGCACTTGGATTAGCCGCCCGATAAAGTGGTTTCCCTATCCACCCCCATGCTATGTGTCAATTGATGAATGGCATCGAGTGCCTTCCTCGAAATACAACTTACCACTTCATACTCACCCGAAATACCACTTGTGTGCATAAATCCGCCTTTTCGCTAATTATCTTTTGTGTACCTTCATCACCCGATGACCGTCGATTTCTTCCATCAGACGGTTCTGATGGTTCCTTCAGGGTCCTCTGTATTTTGGTTTGGACTGTTGATATCTGAGATCCAATGGCCTCTGTGCATCCACTCTTCTCTTCTCATTCTATTGATGGACTCTGCACTTTAATACAGTTCCTCTGCCATATTCCATTTCACACCCGACATAACAATTAATTTGTTTATCTTTATATCGCCATCTATCCTCGTAGTGATCAATGATCAATCAATACTACAACACGCATAATCAGACTGTTCAAGAAATACAACACACATGCACAAATTCACACTGAACACACACTTTTCTATTATACACGGCATAGTTACAAATCTAAGGCATTTCAGCCTTAGGAACAAGTTCCCTATCGATTACAATTTTCTCACTCGGCATACAAATCTCTACCTATTACTCTTTCTCCTATTGAACACACAGGTTCATCATATATATATATATATATATATATATAAGGAACATTGGATCGGATCACTGAAAGGATCCGATCAAATCCTCTCCATGAATCACTCAACTGTCCCTAATTCTCTCTACATGCATACATATGTGGCAGATTACATTTAATAGAGTCTTCGAGAAACTTTATCCATTCCATCATTTACTCTGTTTTAAACAAATTTTTCCCTTGTTCAACTCCGATGATCCATGTCCTGCTTGCTTCGCTTCAAAAATTTGCATTTTGATTAAGGGGGTCAGATGCTCCTGCATCAGTCAAACACGGGAAAACGTCTACCTTCCCTTATCAATGCCAGTTTGGCCTATGCAGGAGCCACAAGCTCAAATGTTGAGTTCCTGTTGGCCGAGAATGAACAATTGGAAAAGAACTTGCAAGTTTTTAGCTAAGAGACGGAATAATTCAGAGAGTAGAGTGTAGTTTCTGCACTGGGGAATATGAGGAAAGTGATACTTCCCAAAGTATCAACACTTGAGACTACCATGTAGAAGCTCTATGATAGGTTTCTCACCATACATTAAGTAGTTCTCCTTGTTGATTGATATAGGAATCGTATATTTTCATTTTTTGGTTGAGAAAATGTGCTTATGTGTATATGTGGTTATTGTAAATATTGTAATGAGTTGTGTTATAAAGCTCCAGTATGTAGTATGTTATCATGTTGTCATGATGTTTTTCTTTTGTGCAGGTATTTCATTGTAAATACTACAATGAGTATGTTATAAAGCTCCAACGGCAGTATGTTTTTTTTCAGCAGTCTTGTCAGTTATAGATGTCATTGAACACCGAAGATGATGTTCCCCCAAGGGGGAGCATTTTGTAACAGCCCTGGTGAAAAATCCATGTAAAAATATATAAGGCCACGGTCGATGGGAAATGTATTCCAAGCTGAATGTTGGGCAGGACATCCTGGTATGGCTTTTCATTTTGTAGAAATTTTATGAATAATATGACACTTATTCAACCGAGATTATTCTGATTATACACTATTGTGGAATGCATGCATAATACATAATCTCATCTACATTGATCATCAATTTAGCAGTATTCAGAAACATACACATGTGCACATTGAAGCATCAATCACACATATCAACACAGTATGTACCCGGGGAAAGCATAATGCTGAAAACCCCACAACTATCTATATATTATATTGGTTGAGATCAGTACAATACTCCTCGCAAGTACTCAACACTATCTCCACCTATTACACACAATACAGCTCAGATCTGAATCAATCACTGGCTCAAATCACCCCTGCTGCTTGTCTGCCTCCACTGTGCAATCCTGCATAGTGAATGGATGAGGATGGCTGAACCATTCACGTGTTTCCCTTGTGTAACACTACACAATCCTCATTGGCAACTCAATCCCACTGATTGTGCAAATCACATGCACAACTATAGTCACAACTGACAGTTCTCTTGCCCTTTCACTCACCTCTAACACTTGTCTCCGTTGAACTGTCCATGCACTGAGTTAACTGATGTATTCTTCAGTTGCTTTATGAGTTAATAATTAGTGAATTAATTAATAACTAATTCACATCACTCAACATTAGTCTATTTTCCAGTTAGACTAACTACAACTAGTTCTGTTACACAGCAATTTGTCACCATCCCTGTTACCCCTCCCCCGCATCTTGGAGGACTCATTCCAGGACCTACAAGAAGTGACGTGACCTGCAAACACTTGCATTTCATTCCCCTAGACATGAGCTTCATTTGCCCTGAAGGCATCTCTTGCTAAAAACCCATAAAAATATCCCTTTTTCCATTGGCGTGGTTCCACAGTGCAGCACTCGCACTAATCGGGGAAATCCTCCAAAGAGGGTGCGCCAGTTGGTGCTTTGTCATAGAGTCGCACTCGTGCCAACCATAATTAGCGGTGTTTTTTAACAAACAAACGGAGGAAGATTGATCCTAACAAATTCCTGGACTAAATCTATCTTGAGTTGGGTGGTTTGACTACGGGTTTCCATAGAGAGGAAGTGGTTTGCCACCTCTCATGGAAGCTTCCTTGATGATAAAGCCAATCCCATGATTATTGTGGATAATCCCAACTCCCCTTCCTCCATCTATAAAAGATTGTCCATTTTCCTTGGCAAGCTAGTTCCAAAGTTCCAGAGATTGAGAATTATCAAGTTACCAAGAGCTTCATGCTGCAAGAGCCTTCTTCATTCCCATAAGGCCAAATCTAAGTAAGGAGATTCTTGTCTAATAACCAAGGAGAGAGAGGCTTGTTCCTACTCCCAACAAACTTTGCAAGACATGTGCTGCTGACTACCCAGCCAAAGGAGAATCTAGCGTCATAACTATGGTTGTATTCTTCTTTGTTTATTATCAATAAACGACTACTGCTATGGTTCCACTCTTATTGTTCTTTGCGATAATGATGAGTTATATCCTTTCTGACTGATATATAGTTTCATATGCTGGATTTTATGTTTGTGTTTGTGTCATTCTTTCTATGTGCAGGTGTCCATTCATGAAGATCGTGGGGATCGTGATCTGCCGGATCAAAGGAACAGGAGCGTCGCCTCTTCTACAAGTACTAGCGTTGGAATCTAGGTAGGCCCTCATCATTGGTCTCTAATTTGAAATTAGGAACTTGCATGGTAGCGTTGTACGATTGTTGCTAGACCCAATCTGGGCTAGTAGGGATCATTATGTTGGAGGCATGCAAACTTATAACAAGCATAGTTTTTCGTTTCAAGCTTGTGTAAACATGAAACCGAATCCAAGCAGAGTTCTCCATGGTTCAAGCTTGTGAAAAATGAACCCATACCCGATGTACATCTCGTGATTTCCATCTTTATCCGCTAGATTCTGTTAGATGAGCCTTGTTTGTTTCCATCCCATCACCACCATCTCTTTGGCCGATCATATGCTTTCACTTGCTTTTTTTCCTTTCCTAAGGGACCGCAGTTAGAGTGGTTTTGTTAGCCAGCCTCTTGACCATTACATGTTTTGAGCAGTTCCACCATTGCCGGAACCAGTTGCTACCCTTTATACCACTCATTCCTCTAGGACGAGTCACCTTTAAGCTCTTTTCTGACTCATAAAATATGAAAAGATTGCCGAGTATTTTTTCCCTTTTTGACTCGTTAAAGAGAATAAAAATGGAGGTATGCTTTCAGCTCTTTTTTGACCGTCTAAATATGAAAAGAATGCCAAGTTATTCCTCTCGGCTCGCTAAACATAAATGAGAGGCGGTCTTCTTTACACTCTTTTTCGACCGTGTAAAGACGAAAAGATCGTCGGGCCCTTGTCCTTTCAGGCTCGTTAACAGTTACGAAACGACGTGATTTCGATCGCTTTTTTACCTTTTCATGTCGAAGTCACTAATCATGAAAAGTGCTCCTCGATCGTAATGATCAGGCGGTTCTTTCGAGCATTGTTTTATACTTTTTCGGGCTCAAGAGACACAACTTTACGAAAAAGGACACCCTTGGAGTTTACTTTTCTGCTGTCTTTTCAAACTCTCCAAACATGAAAAGGCGCCGAGTTCTTCCTCTGTTAGAGTCGTTAAAACTTGATGACACTGGATTCCATCGAAATGACGCTTTACAAGCATATTCTATCCCCATCAAGCTTATTAATAAAAATAACTGGGGTACTCGCCAGAAATGGTGGGGAAAATGGAACTAGAATCATTGTTGTGTCAGCAGTATGTCGCTCTTGAACATGGCATTTATGACCATCCCTGTTACCCCTCCCCTGCATCTTGGAGGACTCATTTCGGGACCTACGAGAAGTGACATGACCTGCAAACACTTGCATTGCACTCCCCTGGACATGAGCTTCATTTTCCCTGAAGGCATCTCCTGCTAAAAACCCATAAAAATAGCCCTTTTTCCATTGGCGCGGTTCCACAGTGCAGCACTCACGCCAATGGGGGAAATCCTCCAAAGAGGGCGCGCCAGTTGGCGCTCTGTCACAGAGTCACACTCGCGCCAACCATAATCAGTGTTTTTTTTTAACAAACAAACGACGAAAGATTCATCCTAACAAATTCCTGGACTGAACGTATCTTGAGTTGGGTGGTTTGGCTACGAGTTTCCAAAGAGAGGAAGTGGTTTGCCACCTCTCATGGAAGCTTCCTTGATGATAAAGCCAATCCCATGATTATTATGGATAATCCCAACTCCCCTTCCTCCATCTATAAAAGCTTGTCCATTTTCCTTAGCAAGCTAGTTCCAGAGTTCCAGAGATTGAGAATTGTCAAGTTACCAAGAGCTTCATGCTACAAGAGCCTTCTTCATTCCCATAAGGCCAAATCTAAGTAAGGAGATTCTTGTCTAATAACCAAGGAGAGAGAGGCTTGTTCATACTCCCAACAAGCTTTGCAAGACATGTGTTGCTGCCTACCCAGCCAAAGGAGAATCTAGCGTCAGAACTATGGTTTTATTCTTCTTTGTTTATTATCAATAAATGACTATTGTTATGGTTCCACTCTTATTGTTCTTTGCGATAATGATGAGTTATATTCTTTCTGACTGATATATAGTTGCATAGCTGGATTTCATGTTTGTTTTTGTGTCCTTTCTTGTATGTGCAGGTCTCCATTCGCGGAGATCTTGGGGATCATGATCTGTCAGAGCAAAGGAACAGGAGCGTCACCTCTTCTACAAGCACTAGCATTGGAATCCAGGTAGGCCCTCATCATTGGTCTTTAATTTGCAATTAGGAACTTGTGTGGTAGCATTGTATGATTGTTGCTAGACCCGGTCTAGGCTAGTAGGGATCGCCTCTGTCCACAGAGGGGATTTACCTCCTCAACAATTTGGCGACTCCGTTGGGGAGCTTGTCTTGCCTTTTTGGTTGTTTCTTGGTTTTTACCTGCTTGGTCAGCCTTCTGGGTTGAGTTCTTTTGTTGTTTCTCGCCTCTTGGTTTACCTGGTTATTATTGGCCTAGCTTTGGATTGCTTATTTTTTATTTTTTCCAAACTTGACTGGCGCGCTTTTATAGCGTTACAATCGCGCCAATTGGTGCTAGTTTCTAATTTACAACCCACGCCAATCCTCAAAAGGTGCTAGTTTCAGCCTGACAGTCGCACCAAGCTTGGGAACTGTTAAAGTTTGCTTGGTTTTAAGCCTTCTGAGCTTGGTCTTTGTTTTTGGATACATTTTCTCGACTGCTTGAGTGTGTTGGAGTCTTGTTTGACTGGTTTTGAGTCTCTTTTTTGATAAATTCTTAATTTGATTTCCTTTGGTCATTACTTGGAGGTTTTTCTTAGTATTTTTACAATTTTGCATCTATGAGTGTTAATCGCCTTTGAGTGTTTTTTATTTTTTGGTCTTTGGAACTCTCACCCAATTTTCTTGATTTACACTTGATTGGTTCTTAGATTACATTAGAATCATCTTGTGTTTGAGAATTCTCTTGCATAGATCACACTTGCATAATTAGAATTCTCATTTTCAGAATATGAATGAAAAATGTGCATAGATTACATTTGCATACTTTTCAAGTGATTTGTGCATAGTTTACATTCTGAAAAATCAATCGTAGATTTAGATCAATTTTCTTTGATTTGAATTTGCATATTTTTATGCTTGTTTTGAACACACAAAATAAAAATAAAAACTGTTTTGGAATTGATTTGCATTAGTTTTTCTTGATGAAATTAGTGCATTAGAGAATTTGTTATATTTTCTCTTAGTGATCAATTTTTTTCATTGTTTGGAAGTGAATGGAAACTCTCTCCTTACTTTAGTTAGGATTCATCGAATTGAAATGATATTATTGCGGCATATAGTTTGCATTTAGGAAATTTTGAGACATTACATACGGTAAGGCCTGAAAACTGAAACATAATCCAAGATCAACTTTAAAATGAATTGAATGAATCTAACAATGCATTGGAACATAATGCACACTGTTTAGAGGTCTAGGCTAGAGACGTGCTCCGGCGTCGTTAAACCTAGTCACTTTTGTTTCCACTCAAGGTTGGGTGATTCCTCCTTCTGTGACTCAATAGTGGTCTAGTACGGAATTGTGCTCCCACGCACTGTCAAGTATATGGGGAGACCCCACTAGGTTATCATCCTTTATCCATAGGAAGCCATGTCTGCCGCCTTACGACCCGTAACGCACTGAACACAGCATTCGGGAAGATTGACTGTCGTACGGAAAGTCCTTGGTTTTCATACGATTGCCAAGGTGTATATGCAGTTTTACGGATTGTCTGGTAAACCTTTTGCCTAGTTCTCCAGAGTAGTCACTTTTGCTCCTTTTTGGACTCCCTAAAAGAAAAGGCTCATCTGAGCACTTGTCACTTCAAGCTCATTAAACATTTGAAGGTGACTAGAGTCATCTTTTTATCCTTTTCTTGACTCTTTAAAGATGAAAAGGTCAAGTTATGTCCTTGTGTCTTAAAATTTATTCGCCCGCGATCACACACCCTGTTAGATTTTGTTTGTTGACCGTTTGATTGTGTGTCGTGAATTTTTTTCAGCCCCGTGTGTGATTTTCCGTTTTTGATGGAAACTTTTCCAGAGTTCACCAACCCAGGAATCCCCTCTGACAAGAATCCTGGTCATTTTCTTCCTTTTGGGAATGTTGGTGCTCCTTACATGGAAACGTTGTCCCTTCCTGGGTTAACTGTTGGGTTGCCTGTTTGGTTGTTCTCAACCTCTGTGATCCCTAATGTCTCAACTACTGGTCAATTAGTTCCTCCATCCGAACAACATCATGTTGATTCCAAGGTGGACCTCTCCCCTTCTTCGCCGGTTTCTACGTCCTCATGTTCTACTTCGCCTGGTGAAAGTCTGGATTCAAGTAACTAGGTGGCTAAGAAGAAGAAGAAGAAGACGAAGAAGAAGTCTCATAAGAGAGAGGTTACAAGTGCAGCTACTGCCCCGAGTACAACTCAGGTCGGAACTCCTTCTGCTCCTCCGCGGAAGGTTAAGTTTCCTTGTAAATTGTGCAAGAGAGACCGTCTTCTCCGTGATTGTCCTAGCCTTCCTAAGGTCTTAGAAGTATGGTCTCACGATCTGGCCTGCCCCTCATCGCCCTCTGGAGCTCATGGTGATGTTACCCTATCAACTAGCAATGGTAAGAAGAATGGGAAAATTCGATTCCCCTATAAACTATGTGAAGGCAACCATCTCCTTCACCTTTATCCGCTCATGGATAAAGCTTCTGTTGTTTTGGAAAGTCTTACAGCATCTTCACCCCAACTTCTTGTTGGTTATCAGAGGCTCTCTTCAGATCCTCTCCCTGTCGACAAAGAGATTGATTTAGATCCTTCTCTTGTCCATCCTCCTCTTTCCGAACCTGGCTGTGCTAAGCCTGTTCGGGGCCAACCATTGGTTGGAGAGAGTGTTAACTTGGGTTCAACTCCTGTTGATCACTCTGTTTCAAAAGAGTTTCATGCTCATGTTCTTCTCGTTTCTTCAGATTCTCCTGAGTCCGAGAAGGACTCTCCTATCCCTGCTGATCCTGAGAGTCCTTCTTTGGTTCCTGTAAAACAGGGGGGCAATCATACGATTCCCCCACCAAGTAGTTCCGTCATTTCCTTCGACTGGAGTCACCTGACTGCTTCTGCCTTCCATCCCATGTGCCTTTCCATATTACAGTACATGCCTATGATAAGGCAGTCCCTGGCACTGTCTTGGATGAAGGTGCGTCTATCAGTATTATGCCTTCCACTACTTGGCAAGCTTTGGGCTCCCCACAGCTTGTGCTGGTCGCGCAGACGCTAATGGCGTTCGACGGAGGAACCAGTCAACCATTAGGGATCCTTCCGAAGTTCCCTATTACTTTGGGAGGAAAAACCGTCTATATAGACATACTTGTTACCCAAGGTGCTTTAGATTTCAGTCTTCTCCTTGGCCGTGACTATGTTTATGCCATGGGGGCCCTTGTCTCTTCACTTTTCCGTGTGGTTTGCTTTCCAAACAACGGAAAAATCGTGACTATCGATCAATTATCATTCTTTAGTCCCCCGGTGCCTCCTGCGCATTTTTCATCCCTTCCTGGTTTTTATCCACCGGTGGTATCTGCCCCACTAAAGGTCAACTATGTGGCTACTTATCTCGTGCCTGTATCCAGTGATGTTGTCGTCGTGCATAGTGTCCTGGGGGCATTGGGTCCTGACTTTCGAGATGTTATCCTTCCACTGGGAGTGGCACTCTTGGAAGCAATGACTTCCTGTTCTTTCTGATGAAGTTCGTGCGGAGCATAGTTCGCTTTCCTATGTCAAGCTCCTTAAAAAATGAAATTGGGTCTGGTCGAGCATAGTTCCTGATCTTGTGTCAAGCTCGTTAACAAATGAAACAAGGGTTATGAGGATAGTTCTTTTACTGTGTCAACCTCATTAAAAAATGAAACAACTCTCTTTCCAAGTCGAGTCTTTCCAAGATCTCGAAAGTGAACCTTCATTCCATCCACTTTGTTGAATGCAATGAAGCTTGGGGGGCATGTACCTCATTTTGCGTCATTATGCTGGAGGCATGAAAAATTATAACAAGCATAGTTTTTCGTTTCAAGCTTGTGTAAACATGAAATCGAATCCAAATAGAGTTCTCCATGGTTCAAGCTTGTGTAAAAATGAACCCATACCCGATGTACATCTCATGATTGCCATCTTTATCCGCTAAATTCTATTAGATGAGCCTTGGTTGTTTTCATCCCATCGCCACCATCTCTTTGGTTGATCATATCCTTTCACTTGCTTTTTTTCCTTTCTTAAGGGACCGCAGTTAAGAGTGGTTTTGTTAGCCAGCCTCTTGACCATTACATGTTTTGAGTAGTTCCACCATTTCCGAAACCAATTTCTACCCTTTATACCACTCGTTCCTCTAGGACGAGTCACCATTAAGCTCTTTTCTGACTCATAAAATATGAAAAGATTTCCGAGTATTTTTTCCCTTTTTGACTCGTTAAAGAGAATAAAAATGGAGGTCTGCTTTCAGCTCTTTTCTGACCGTCTAAATATGAAAAGAATGCCGAGTTATTCCTCTCGAATCGCTAAACTTAAATGAGAGGCGGTCGTCTTTAAACTCTTTTTCAACCGTGTAAAGATGAAAAGATCGTCGAGCCCTTGTCGTTTCGGGCTCGTGAACGGTTACGAAACTATGTGATTTTGATCGCTTTTTTACTTCTTCAGGTCGAAGTCACTAATCATGAAAAGTACTGCTCGATCGTAATGATCGGGCGGTTCCTTCGAGCATTGTTTTATACTTTTTCGGGCTCAAGAGACACAACTTTACGAAAAAGGACACCCTTGGAGTTTACTTTTCCACTGTCTTTTCAAACTCTCTAAACATGAAAAGACATTGAGTTCTTCCTCTGTTAGATTCATTAAAACTTGATGACATTGGATTCCATCGAAATGACGCTTTACAAGCATATGCTATCCTCGTCAAGCTTGTTAATAAAAATAACTGGGGTACTCGCCAGAAATGGTGGGGAAAATGGAACCAGAATCATTGTCGTGTCGGCAGTATGTTGCTCTTGAATATGGCACTTGTCTGCATTCGTGTCTCGGTGGGGACATCTCATCTCATTTTTCACTTGCCTCCGTGGGTTTGGGTGATCCTATTTGACCTCTCATCTGTTCTTTGCCTTGTCACCATGACCTCTGATCATTTGATGTCAAATACTGCCAAGTCCACTGTCGTGCCACCGATATGTTCAAGAGAAGTTGACCTCTGCGAAATAATCAACCTCCCTCTTATAACTCACATAACCCTGATTCACAAAAACATTACCTTCCTCTGTCTCGCGTCGATGATGTGGGAAACACTATGGCCCACCTTCGATCAAGGTCACTCCCTGTCGACCTCAGCTCATTATCGAGGACGTTGACCTAGAGACTCCCTTCAGGTGCCTTGGAGCCTGCATGCCTCAATGGCAGGTTCTTCGCGTTCGACGTGAGGTTTTCATCATTAGCATCTGATCAAATGATTCTATGGGTGTTCGACACCGACTCGCTGATTCGCACGCCGTATATTGAACCTATAGTACCTTGAGGACCATTGTCATTATTGGTGGTACCTCTCACGTCTGTTAATAGTTTTCATCATTGGCTGGTAATCAGACGATGTTCCTGCATGTTCGACTTCGATTTCCATATTCACATGCTTGAACTTGTACTTTGTTCAGGTCGAGATGGAGCGCAAGACCCTGGGTTTTGTCTGTTGGGATCCAGGTTACGATTTTGTGGATTATTGTGATTATTACATGACTCATTCACTGGATGGTTGCGACCATGCCTGAGTCTGTTTATCGATCCTCACTGGATGGCTGCATCCATACCTTGGATCTAGATTCTTATATACTCTGCTATGGATGGTTGTGCCCATACCACATATATCATGTACTTGAGATATCAGTTGTACTTCTCCACGCAGGTTTTCCGGCGGCAGTGTTTTCGGTTGGACGTGTTCTTGTAAAGCATTTCACCCCTCTCTCTCTCTCGGGCCTCATGCTTTAGGGGGCATCTGTTACACAGCAATTTGTCACCATCCCTGTTACCCCTCCCCCGCATCTTGGAGGACTCATTCTGGGACCTACGAGAAGTGACATGACCTGCAAACACTTGCATTGCATTCCCCTGGACATGAGCTTCATTTGCCCTGAAGGAATCTCCTGCCAAAAACCCATAAAAATAGCCCTTTTTCCATTGGCATGGTTCCACAGTGCAGCACTCGTCCCAATGGGGGAAATCCTCCAAAGAGGGCGCGCCAGTTGGCGCTCTGTCACAGAGTTGCACTCGCGCCAACCATAATCAGTGGTGTTTATTAACAAACAAACGGCGGAAGATTCATCCTAACAAATTCCTAGACTAAATCTATCTTGAGTTGGTTGGTTTGGCTACAGGTTTCCATAGAGAGGAAGTGGTTTGCCACCTCTCATGGAATCTTCCTTGATGATAAAGCCAATCCCATGATTATTGTGGATAATCCCAACTCCCCTTCCTCCATCTATAAAAGCTTGTCCATTTTCCTTAGCAAGCTACTTCCAGAGTTCCAGAGATTGAGAATTGTCAAGTTACCAAGAGCCTCATGCTGCAAGAGCCTTCTTCATTCCCATAAGGCCAAATCTAAGTAAGGAGATTCTTGTCTAATAACCAAGGAGAGAGAGGCTTGTTCCTACTCCCAACAAGCTTTGCAAGACATGTGTTGCTGACTACCTAGCCAAAGGAGAATCTAACGTTAGAACTATGGTTGTATTCTTCTTTGTTTATTATCAATAAACAACTATTGTTATGGTTCCACTCTTATTGTTCTTTGTGATAATGATGAGTTATATCCTTTCTGACTGATATATAATTGCATATGCTGGATTTTATGTTTGTGTTTATGTCGTTTCTTGTATGTGCAAGTGTCCATTCGCAGAAATCGTGGGGATCGTGATCTTTCGAAGCAAAGGAAGGGGAGCGTCACCTCTTCTAGAAGCACTAGCGTTGGAATCCAGGTAGGCCCTCATCATTGGTCTTTAATTTGCAATTAGGAACTTGCGCGGTAGCGTTGTATGATTGTTGCTAGACCCGGTCTGGGCTAGTAGGGATCGCCTCTGTTCGTAGAGGGGATTTACCTCCTCAACACGTTCAACTGAGTCAAACTAAACACAACTCCATCAACTCCTGATCTAACTCCACAGAACTCAATCACTGAAGTCCTAACTAAAGTCCTCCATGCAATAGTGCAAGTTAACCCATAGGAACCATGTATCTCCTTCTAGCAGTTGCATGTGCCACATCTGTAGCTCGAACTAAAGTGCTCCAAGAGAATAAGATAATGTTTATAGTCCAAATATTATTAAGGGCTAATAATGTTCGACTGTTCTATTTTTAGCCTGGCAGTCTAAAAATAGACTCCGCCCATATGTCTAAAAATAGAAGTCCATCTATTTTTACCAACATGACCAATCATCCACAAATAGCATCCTGCAACTCATATACCATGATCCATATGTCTAAAAATAGACAGTCTAAAAATAGACTTGTGCCAAAAATAGCTAGCAGGCCACTTAGTGAAGGCAACTTCTTTCCACTAAGCTCCATCATCTTATTGCAATCTCAACACATTTGGTTGTTTATGGCTAAGGAAATTGGAAAAAGAAATGGGTAAGGCTTTGGAAAGGCAAGAGGCATTTATTGCCATTATATTTATGAAAATAAAGGAAATTAGGAAAAAATGAAGGTGAAAGGTCACAGGTTGCATGTGAGGAGTAAATTGAAGGAAAATAATGGAAATGAAGAAAATAGAAGCCTCATTGATAAGAGGGCTTCTGAGGATAAGTGGGTAGGCTTGTCAGTTGAGTTTTGGAGCTCTCTCATTATTCTCTCTCTCTCTCACTCTTGGAAACTTAGAGTTTTCTTGGAGAATTTTGGCATTGGATCAAGCAAGACAAAGAAGGCAAGAGGAAGCAAAGATCAAGTAGGGAAAGGAAGGATAAAAAAACTACAACAAGATTCATTTCAAGTATCGATTTGCATGTGTATTTTCCTTTCTATTTTTAGCATGCATGATATTGCATATGGTTATTTTGTTGTTGTGGCATGGTTTTTACCAGGTGTAACAATGTTTTCAGCCTAGCCTTGCCATTTCCGGATAGCCATGGTGTGATGGGGTTCCCATGTTTTGGTTGAGTTGGATTGTTGGATGGATTTGAAGTTGAGTGGGGTGGATCTCCAAGTGATAGATCAAGTGACTTAATGGTCCTTGAACTAGACTGTGGATCATGGTAAAGCCACTGACCTAATGACCCTTGAGCTAGACTATGGGTTGCAATAAAACCAAGATTTTGTTGCTTCAGTGGGCCTAGGAATCCTTGCCAGTGGATGGAAGGATATATGGTAAAGCCAAGAGGTGGTTTTCTCTTTGTTGGGCCTAGTAATCTCATGTTTGGGATATGCAGTAAAGCCTAAAGTGTGGGTATCAATTTAGGGCCTAGTGATCCGGGTTTGGATTGCAGTAAAGCCTAAGAGACTAGGAGACAGGAAAATTCTTCACGCTGTAGAAGGAGAAATCTAGTGGCATCCATGCTTTTTTGGCCTAGTGATCGGGTGGAGATCATGGTAAAGCATGTTATGTTGTATTCATTTTGTTGGCCTAGTGATCCGAGATGGATAACAGTAAAGCCTGGTTTGTCTTGATGAGGGTGAGGTGGTTTAGCCTCAATATGCCCTAGTTGGTTCTTTTGGATTGAGTCTCACATTCATGCTTGAAATATGGCATGGGGGTGAATGGATGAAGAGATATTTGGCTTATCCATTCTATGGTCAGATGAGGGTGAGGTGGTTTAGCCTCAGTATGCCCTAGTTGGTTCTTTTGGATTGGCTCTCACATTCATGCTTGAAATATGGCACAGGGGTGAATGGCTGAAGAGAGATTTGACTTAGCCATTCTATGGTTAGGTGGAACATGGAAGTCCCATTCCGGGCTTGGTTTTTGCATCATTAATGAAATGCTATTTTTCCTTGTATTTCTATGAGAATTTTGATGGATTATATGTGGTCTATATGGTTGTATGTTCATGAGTATTTATGTTTCTATTATGCTAGTTATATGTGTGTTTTATGACAACAACTATGTACAAATCTCGACATGTTTTTACTTGTAAATGAATGGATAATGTATCTATGGCCTAATAGATGGTAATACAACAAATGACATGACAGAATAATGGTTCTTAGCGATTCTCAAGCAAGTATGAGATCCCTATGTTTAATTATATTGGTTACACCTATAGATTACATGCTTGTGACATGTTTGACGAAATGCCTGTCATGGCTAGTAGGGATCTGATTAAGGTCTTGTTTAAATTATTGCTTTTGATTCATTATTTCCTTATTTTTTTACTGATCTTAAGCTATCATTCCATTCTGGGCACTGACATGAGCTCTGGGCTTGAAAAAGTGGTTTAAATATTGGGGACGCTGGAACATAACTGGTAAATTGGGTCTCTGGATGCTGGTAGGAAAGCCTGTGAGAGCGACTTTGGATTTATAGACATTGTCATGTCTATAGCATGAGAACGACTAAGGCTTAAGATGTCTAGAACATCAGCGGGACCCAGGAACATGATTTCTGAGTGGTTGACATGTCTCCTGAGGGTCCTATTACTGATGTGGATAGGTTGGTTGATGTGTTCTGTCGATTCCACTTCCTTAAGGTCACGTAGGAGGTCAAATCCAATCATAGTAGCATATTGTCGCATGTTTACCCCGGCTAGTTGGTTTCTTGGGTAGATGTGTGAGGAGGGTGTTACACACTTCCATAGTGATCAAATGGCTTTGCATAGCAGCCACTTGATCGAAGTGATTGACCTTCATGCTTTCTAGCTCCTCATCACATTTTTCTAATTTGGTGAACAAGGTTTTTATATCCCTAGAATCATTTTCCATCAATTTCTCTTCATAAATTTCCATGGTTTTTATTATTTGAGTAAGTTGCTTATCTTTTTCCTTTTCATTGTTGCTACCAACTTGAGAACTTGTCCCTTCCTTTCCACTGTCGCGGATTCTTCATGCAATGACACAAGTGGATTCATTATGAAATTTATCACAAGGTATGCAACACAACACGGTCTCTTGATGACCACTTTCAACTTTGTACCCAGTGCCAGAGGCATAAGGTGGGCCCCCTTTATTTCCATATTTATCTTCAAAGGCTTCAAAAATTGATTGAGTCAAAATTTTCATCCGGGAACTTCCAAAACAAATTCAACGCATCATCTTCTAACAAGAGAACAAATAGCCGCATCTTGACATCCTTCTGCTCATCATATGCATAGCCATCGAACTTTTCCATACAAAAAATAAACTTTGTAAGGTGCTCACTAGCATTGACTACATTATTACCCGTGAAGGAAGGCAAATGACCAATGGCATCTCCCGAAAAGATCATGAAGATTGTCAGTAAAGTGACAAGGGGCAAATAAATCACCTACAAAGAATTTCTTAAGCAGAAAGGGAACTTGATGGACGTTAGAGAGAGAGAGAGATCTTTGTTCAAGGAAATAAAAGATTCATAAGGAGCGAGATTCAAGCAAAAAAATCTTGTAAAAAATGAAAGAAGTGGAGTCACTACTTGAACATGAATCTAGCTCTAAGATCTAAAAGGTAAAAACTGAAAAGTTAGTCAAGGATCAAGGAGATGGATATCAAGTAGAGCTTCCTATTTGAGAAATATGAATGAATAAGTGGAGTTGCCACCAAAAATAGGAAACCAACCTAAACATCCATGTGCTAAATGTGAGAATGAACAAGATGGGAGAATTAGTAAGAGAAAAAATGATAAGTTATGAGAAGATGAAAAATGATGAGAGAACGACACCAGAAAATGTTGTGGCAATGGCGACCTAAATGAAAAAATGAGAGAAGAATAATGATAATTTTTGTTAACCTAGAAACAAGAAAAACTCATCCCCGACAACGATGCCAAAAAAGAAAATTTATCTAGATTTCACAGGCACTATGACAATGCTCAAGACATGGGTTGTCACTCTGATCCCCGCCCACTCCGTTCTAGTTGTCTCCCAAAAATAGGCTATGCGGTGTAGTCCCTATGGAATGAAGGGAAGGAAATCAAGTTGAGAACCAACTTACTTGGGAGACACGGATGAGTTGCCTAGCCACTTGGTTGAAATTAAGCAATATTTATTTATTAGATTAGATTTTCTATTATGAAACCAGTGCCTTAATGGAGTCACAAATTCTTTCTTCTTATAAATTGGAACCAAATGGCTGGATAGACACCCGCTACTTGAATGCTTGACTAACCTAAATGATATGAAAATCTAGGACCTATGTGAGATGCAATGATCTTGGTAAATTTTAGTTAAATTCCTAGACTAGGTGTAACCTTCCCTTAACTATTTTGAAGTTAGGCACCAAGGTAGCTTGTGGGAAGGGGGCCAACAGGAAGTAGACTAGAGCCTGATTAACAATACCTTTTGTTGGTTTCACATCAATCGATGCCTCTGGTGCTACAAATACTATGGCTCTAACAACTACAAGGTCACTGTGTTAACCATCGAAGAGTTGTCGAGGCCCCTCAATCTAGATAAGAAGGGTTGTCATATGTCTCTATCAACCTAGCTAATGCTAGGAGGTAAATTTTAGTGCAAATCTAGATCTAATATTCTTATGCAAGAGAGTATGAGTGAGATTTATCTTGAGTTAGTATTTTCTTAATTTGTTTAAACACTTAAATAGAATCTTTTTAAGAGTACATAACAATAATGAATTGCAATCTTAGACAAGATTAAATGCTTGGAGATACAAGTGTAAACTTCAACAATATTCCACAAGATACCAAGTAACCCAAGATGCCAAATGCTTAAAATAGTCAATCAAGATGTTGAGCACAAATTTATGACAGTTTATACCAGCAAAACTACTTCACAAAATTAAGATCTTATCAATGTCGTAACAACAGTGCATAAACCACTTCAAATGATGAAACTTACCCAACACATAAAACACTGGAATTCTAATGACCAACAAATGTAATTTAGCTTTTTTAGATCACTTTAAGATGATGTATTCAGTAAAATTTCAGATCCAATTTCTTGATTCGCAATAGTAAATAAAGACAAATCAGCAAGATACAACTTCCAAAAACAGATGACCAATATGCCAAAAAATAGCAAAATGCACTAGAACTTGAAATTTTCAATTTTAGGGCTTTTAAAGAGTTTAAATCAACAAATTTCAGAATTAATATGTTTATTACAGCAGTGAGCTAACCACAGAACAACAAACTAATCAAACTTAATATGATGCACAATATTTCAAAAAAAAAAAAATCCAGAAATTGAAAATTTCATTTTTTGTCCTTATTAAGTATTTGATTTAGAAATTTAAGATCTGCAGAAAATTTCAGTTATGCGAAAAAATCCAACAAGATTAAATGTTAGATCTAGGCCAAAACTCAAATACCAAAGAGGCCAAAATTTCTGAAAATAAAGATTTTACAAATTGAAACGACTTTGACCATTTAGTTTGTGATTTTAGGGCCTAACTATTATTAGTTTTCTTGTTGTAATAAAATTGCAGAAAACAAGGGTTTAGAGGTCAAACCCTAGGCCCAAGGCATTGAAGATCCCACTATTGAAAATCATTGAAACTTTGGGATCACTTTTTCGCTTGAAAAATAATAATTTTGAGACCTTAATCCTACAAAACCACCAAGTATTTAGCTTTAAAACTTCAACTCAGGGTTTCGGGTCAATTTTGGGGCAAAAGAGGAAAAGAATTGGATAACAAGGCTAAGGGAGACAAATTTGCGAGGATAAATGGGCTAGAATGATAGATTGGGACACGACGATGAAGAATACGACCTCAAAGGGCCAATACTATACGTAATGAGGCTAGCATTTGGGAAAAAGAGGGTTTGGAGGCCTAAGGCCTATGGCATATGCCCTAAAGGCAAGGAGAGGGAGCTGCAAGCCCTTAAAGGGATATTGTTTATGGAAAGTGAGGGAGGAGGGATACAAAGGGAGAGAGGAGGAGGATGAGAGGCCAAGGGAGGAAGGCCGAGAGGAAGGAGAGGGTCGAGGAGAGGGAGTGAAGGCTGGAAGGAAGGTCGAGAGGGGACAAAGGGACGAGGAGGCCTCACGGAGGAGACGAAAGGTCAAGAAGGAAGGGAGGAGGGAAACCAAAGCCTCAAAACCCTGCAATAAGGCCAAAAATTGGCCCTAAACTAAGACACTAAGGGGAGGAAGGTTAACACTGAGGCCTAGGAAGGAAAATCTGGGGCTAGAAGCCATGAAAAGCTTGAATGCTCCAAAAAAAATTATGCTTCATCTCCTTTGATTTTCCAAAATTTTTCTATGGGAAACCTGCAAAAAAATTCCAAGATACTAGATATTACCCTCAAGGACCTAGATCTAACTTTTCTTCCACTTAACTCCTTGATCTAACTCGCAAAATAAAATTTACAACACCCAAACCCCAAATATATACAAAATGAATCTAAAACACAAACCCATGTTAGAAAAATAATTTACAAAATATACATGGGTTTTTAAAATAGATTTTGAAAATGCCTCAAAAAAATTAATTCCCACTATAGCCCAACTGAATATTCAATCCACCATATAAAAAGAAACTAGAGATCCAAGCAAAGTAACCCTTTCCCACAGTTTGTGAACTTGGAAACTAAGGATTGAGTACATGTACACACTATGTATTATCTCAAAATAACAATATAAAGCACCACATAGGAAGCCCGTAGTCAATACATACCACAGATCAGCGACAAAAACACCTCGAGTTGCACCCCAAAATCTTTTATTATAGTAGAAAAAATAGTTCTCAACGGGACAATAGTTTACAAAATACTTCAGCAACAATTCTAGCCAGAGATCAAGATGAATGGAGATTCAACTGACTCTCTAATTTATAGATAAATCCTCCAAATGGAAAAGCAACGGCTAGTTTCTTTGATCCTTGTCAAAATAATCTTGGTCGTTGATAAACACTTCAAGATCTCTTAATCTTGACCCTTGATTTTTTATTGCTGAGGAATTTTCGAATTTATCATATAATTCCATTTTAATTAGCTAAAAAATAATTATTTAGAGCTAACTTCCTCAAAAATTTTACTTTGACTTAACTACCAAGGTCGAAGGGTCCAGATTTTATTGAAAAAAAAAGTGGAGGACCTTTAAAAATTGACACTTTTAAGACCCACGAATTTTTCCATTTGGAGAAATTATTTTCCTAAGACAATTTAACTTGACTCTAATTAATTAAATTTCTGGTTTAGGATTTTATTTTATTTTGCCAAAAAAAATAATTAATTTACACATGAGGGGATTCAATTGTTTTTCCAACCCTTTAATACATATGATTTTTCATTTACAAGACTCAAAGAGAGAATCCACATTTGTCTTAGACCCTCAAGACACAACTCATCTGCAACTCAATATGATCTAGTAAACCAAGTGGTTTTTAATGAAATAATTTAGCCAATTAGCTTAAATTATTCTCAAACTACTTTTACATCAAACTCGACTAAAAACACTAGAACTCACCAAATAATTCGATAATAAATTTCACCCTAGCTTTGGGGGTTTAAGCTGGAGGGAAAAAACTCCTTGATTAGCTGTATAGAAAAATATAGGTAATAAACAAGGTTAAAAAACCTCCTCGGATGAGATTCTTCTTCAAAATTAATGGCTTACCTAGGTTGTTACATAGACTCAAGGTCTTACTAGGATCATTTACATCATATAACTTGCAGAATGGGGTGACCATGACACATAGACTGTTGATAGGTGATCTAATCCTGTTGGAAAAAATTGGCACTTCTGCTTCCTTGGAACTTTGACAGTTTGAGTGCAATAGGGAGTATCTGACACTTAGTTTATTTTTTAAACGTCGACGGAAATCCATTTTTTAATGGATGCCAAGGAGACAAAACTGGATTCTTTCAAGAAAACACGTTATGAGATAGAAATCTTGGTAGAAATCCATCTCAGAAGATTTTCCAAGAATTACCTTTCCTTAAGTTGCGAGAACTAGTAATTGATAGAAGATGAGAGACAGCTCGCCCAGAAGTTATATCTTGGACTAAAACCTCAGAGAAAACCCCTTCCTTAATTGTCAAGATTGTGATAGAGCGAGAGATGAGAAAAATGCCGACACATGACATGAATCATTTTTCATCTTATAACATGCTTCTCGAAGTAAACCCCTCAAAAGAAACTTCTAAGAACCCTTTTGAATAAACTATGAGATTCCGATAGAAGATGGGGAAAAGTAACAAAGGAAGCGAATGGTAATTGATGGAAAAATCTCAAAGTCTGTCACCTTAGAAGATTGGAGCGGAGGTGCATGGCTTAAGTTTTTAGTGATATCTGAGGTCCGAGATTTAATACTGTGGTCACGAGGCTAGTTGCATTGCATGGAACATGAGAAAATTTAAGCGCTGTGAATTATAGAACGGGTCTTCCCTTGCAGGTTAACACACGAAGCCTTAGTCTTAATAGTTATTGAAAAATCCTTGAGCCTGATGGTTTTGGTGTAAGATAAGCCTATTTCGGCTGCAATGGTTCTGGATTTGAAGCATTTGAGGCTAAAAACATCAAATCCCGCTCACATAGAAATTTAAATGTTTAAAACTTACACCATCATAAGACTATAGTGGAGCATGCAATGTCTCACCAACCCTCCTCTTAAGATGAATCCATTTTATCTTATGCCTTTGACTTCTTTAATTTCCAACCAAATGGGAAATTTTCTCTCCCAACAACTATACCATAATACTAAGCCAAAATTCCTAAGGGAAAAAAGTACACATTCCACTTCTATTAATGACGAGTGCCTAATAGACTTTCCCACAACAAAGAAATAATAAATGTACACCCTTTATATTTTAAGAACATTTAAAATTACAAACCTAATTGTAATATATTCATGAACTATCAACATTAATATATTTGACCCAACAAAATAAAATAATTAATAAATTACAAAACAATGTTTACCATTCAACTCAACTACATAACATTTAAACATTTAATGCGGAAAGAAATGTTTACCCACTCATAATTTTATATATTTTCCTTATTTAAAATTACAAACCCAATTATAATATATGAACTATCAACATTAATATATTTAACTCAACAAAATAAAATAATTAATAAACTACCCAGCAAAATTTACCACTCAACTCAACTCAACTACATAACATTTAATGCTGAAAAAAATATTTACCCACTACACTCAACGATATAGCATTTAATGTTGAGATAAACGACATCGATACAACGTGTATATACCACGCAAACCCCAACCCAATAATGCAGAGCGGGGTAGTAACGTGTATATACCACGCAAACCCCAACCCAATAATGCAGAGCGGGGTAGACAAATATAACGCAGTTGTCTATAATGAGACTTTTTGAAAGCCTTTCCGGCGGATTCCGACTGACCCGATGGTAGTCGGTCATCCTCATTCATTCAATAATTTAAACCAGTACTTTTACAACCATAAAAGGAATTTTCTTTAGTGTGATTTTTTGGATTTTTTTATGTTGGAATTTTGCGGAATTTGAGGTGAAATTTTTATTTGTGTTGTTTAAATTGGTTTTTTTATTGTATATATAGATTCAGCATCTTGAAAAAAATTTAAGACATTTTTCATGTGCACAAATTACCTATCAAACTTGTGATTTCAATAAATATTTACCAAATTTAAAAAAAAAATAAACCAATAAAATCCAAAAAAAAACTTATTAAAAACAATTGGATCACAAAATGCAAGAAATGTCTTTTACCATCCATACTCCGTTGTAATAATAATGGTTGTCGAATTCAGCACCGAACTTATAGTCATTGGTCATTTAATAATCTGAGTTTATTCAACTACTCTGAAATATCTTTGTTTAACTATTATATTTTTAAGAATTAATTGAAATTTGTAAGCATTATGCAACGGCTTTGTTTAATTATTATATTTTTAAAAATTAATTAAAATTTAATAAGTTTTTTTTTAATTAGATTGTAAGTTTTTTATGATTTTAAATGTGTTTTAAATATATAAATTAATTCAATTTTTTTGCAAAATTTATATATATATAGAAATGCAATAATCACAGATATCGATGTCGTCTTAATTGGTTAATTCAGCTCTGAAATTAAGTTAGTTTAAAATAAATTAATAACACTCGTATATATATCAATGTCCATTTCTTATCTGAGTTTATTGTACAGTTTTTTTGGTACTGAACATCTCCCTCGTTCATGTACTGATATGTTACTATTTTATTACTGTGTTATCTTGGATCAACTTAATACAATCCCGCTTTTTTCTTCCTTAAATATATCAAATATTTTAATGAAAATTATTAGCTTAAAATATTTAAGCAAAAACATTTTATATATATTCTAATAGTTTTGATGAAAATTGTTGATAAACGTTAATAGCTTTCATCACATAAAATGAAAAAACCAATGATCTTGATTATAATATCAAAGTTAATTATGCCACAGTCAATTAATTAAAGGAAAGGAATGTGAAGGGCTTTAATTCAACGTGATCGATAACATTAATTTTTATGAAAAAGTCTTAATAAGATATATCGAAGTGGTTCATTTTTAATAAATTAATAGTTTCAATCAAAACTATTAATATGTATTTAGTTTTTAATTATTTTTTATATTATTCATTAATATCAAACTTGTTTATGGTCATGTAAAAAGCATTTATTAATCAAGATGTATTTTAATTAAATGTAATTAATAGATTTAATTTTGGAATATATGAAAGTGGGGAATAGTATTATTTTTTATAAAAATAAAATTTTCTCCAAAATATTAGCTTTTGGACATAATTAGGGTAAGTATAATATCACAATAATCTTATCGATTATATAAGTGGGCTTCTGGAAATAATTAGGGTAAGTCGAATATCGCTCCACAATTTTCTCCACAGAGACTTGTGATCTTTTTCTTCTTCTTACTCTCTAACCTCTCCACAAAGTCTTACTCTTCTACCTTGTCTAACCTATTACAAAATAACTTTTACATTCATATATAAATCAACATACAATTTTACATTTAATTCATGACAGAGTAAAATTAATTTTGATGTTGTTGTTGAGTGTGATCAGAGTCGCGCAGGTGTTCCTAGAGTGTGGGCAAGGTTGTTGAATTAATGCTTGCCCATATTTTTTTATCTAAGTACATAAGTTATTTAAATGCATTTTCTGAGTTTCTGTATGGTTCGCGTCTGTCTTCGGTCCTTCTATATTCACGTCGAGACACAACCTGCAAAAATGTCTTCAAGCAGAGACGCAACCTGCAAAAAGTACATCTAATAGGTATGGTTGTTGTCCGACTATTTATTGCCGTGGTTGGGATTATTATTTCCAACACTCCCCCTTAATCACAACTACTACCATTGACAATTCCCAAATAGTTTCTAAGATAAACAAAATTTTCCCCTGCCAATGGCTTTGTGAAAATATCAGCAAGTTGTTCCAGTGACCTGCAGTGCTGCAACAAAATTTCATCATTGTGAATCAACTCTCTAATAAAATGATATTTAGCATCAATATGCTTGGTCCTTTTGTGGAAGACAGAATTCTTTGACAATGCAATTACTGAGGTGTTGTCGTAGAAAATAGTTGTCGCGCCCTCTTGGTCATGACGAAGATCCCTCAACATCCTTCTCATCCAAACTGCCTGACACGTTGTTGTTGTTGCTGCGACATATTCAGCTTCTGCTGTTGACAGTGGCATTGTTGGCTGCTTCTTGGAGGCCCATGAAATGGCTCCAGAACCCAAATGAAAAGCATATCCTGACGTGCTCTTTCTGTCATCGACACTGCCTGCCCAATCACTGTTAGTGTAACCAAACAGCCTGAAATCACTGGTTGCTGTGTACAAAATGCCATACTGTTTTGTCCAATTGACATACCTCAGAATCCTTTTCGCTGCTTGCCAATGTGTCTCCTTGGGTGTCTCCATGAACCTTGACACCAAACTTACTGCATACATTATATCTGGCCTAGTGGTAGTCAAATACATCCAGCTGCCTATCATGCTTTTGTATAATGTCAGATTGTTAGGGTCCCACCCTAACCCCCTTATCTATGTAATGGGACCACGTCATAGTCAAGAGTCAATAATGCCCATATTAATAATTGTAAGTGGTTAATCCGCAATTAATAACGGAACCACAGTTAGTTGCAAATGGGCCGTAGTATTAGATAGATGGTATTAGTAATACCGCGGTATTGGCCCATGGTATTGCATGTATGAGTCATATATAAAGGATAGAAACTCCCTGCGAGGAGCATCGTGTCTTATTTTGTAATCGAGCTCTGCTTCTATTGGAGGTTGCCCCTCGAAGAGGCAAGTGAACATTACTCTCTGAATAATAAAATCATTGTTATTCTGTGTTCTGGGTATCTTTTCTTCGCATATTCTGTATTTGGGTATCATTTGCAGGTTAACAGCATAACAAGTGGTATCAAAGCACTTTCCAGGGCCGGTGGGATCTCCATTTTGTAGCAAAAAAAAATTTTGGCTCGAGACGTGTTCCGGCGTCTTTAAACCACGGGATCTGTCGTTGAGCGCATAAATTTGCGGATCTGGGGAGGCATGCACGCAGGAAATACAAGACGTGGTCACGTCTGTTGGACTCCCTTGTAACCCCTGTGGGTACCCCTTCGAGTAGTAGCGCATTAGACATAACCGCGCATGGACTGTCTTCCACGTACCCTCTGGGTATATCGGAAGCCCCCTAGGCTCCCTGAAAACCTCGCCATAGATAAACTATCGGTCATCTTGCGGCTACAGTACACCGAGAACAACACTCAGAGAGATTACTCGCCCGTACGATAGGGTAGTCGGGTGGTACGGCTAAAGGTATGGTCGACCCTCCTTAGTTAGAGCCCTGAAACATTGGGTCGAGTACTACTGCCAGACCCTTATGTATATTGCGATCTGTAGCACCTGACACTCCTCAAGACCCTAGTTCCCTTTTCAATCATCATCTCTTCTAGATCCGCTTAAGCAAAGGAGTGCAGCAGCAGCAGACATCGGTCCCAATCAGCCATTCCGATCTATTAGATCCATCAGATCCGCAGAAGCAGTCAGTTCCGTCGTCCAGCGCTATCTGATCCGCCATTCAGATCTCTCAGATCCACCAGACCAAATTCGTTGTGAAGGGTTTCTATACCAGGGTATAATTGTCGCAGGACTTTTGGCCGCATTGACATTTTGAGGATTTGGCGACTGCAGTATTGATCAGGAAGGAGTAAAACTCTGTTAGGAGTTTTAGGGGCGCTTATTGGTGATATAGCCCATTAGAATCAGGATGACGAGCGGAGCATGGTGGTACCATTCAATTAATTGTGAAAAATTTTTGGCGGTCCCAATTTTTCATCAGGTCGGTGTATGGTAGCAACTAGAGCTCAAGCGATGGCCAATGAAAGGATGGACAAACTTGAAGAATCCATGCAACAACTCCAAAAACTGGTTACTGGACTATCTATCCAGATCCAGCAAATAATCCCGAAGGACAAGGAGCAAGCCCACGAGGAGGAGTCTAATGGAAATGGATACCATGAAGGTGAGTCTAGCCACTCTCCTCACGACTGGCACACCCAACCACCACCCAGTCAGCGACCTCCCAAGATAGATATGCATAAATTTGATGGTTCTCACCCATCGGCATGGATAGCACAAATGGAGCAGTATTTCAAATTAAATCGCATCTTAGATAATGCGACTCAGCTTATGTTGGGGAGCATGTACTTGGACGGTGAAAGGTGGCAATGGTGGGAATGGCATCAACGTCGCAGTGGATCTTTTTTGACTTGGAACCAATTTACAAAAGCTCTTCAAGACCGCTTTGACTAGGAATCCTCTTTTTTGGGTCATCTTACTAAGCTCCGACAGACTGGTACAGTGAATGAATATATTACAGCTTTTGAAGCCTTAGCCTTCAGTACTTGGGGTCTCTCAGATGTGTTTTACACAGAATGTTTTATCAGCGGTCTTAAAGAAGCTATTAAAGCCCAAGTCCTACTGCACCACCCTCCCTCCTGGATGGAGGCTTGCAAGGTAGCTCGTAACGTGGAACGTGCATTAGCAGCCCAATATAGTCGCCCAAATTTCTCCACTAAAGGTCGCCCCCCACAGGCTCACAACACGACTCAAACACTTAAAGTCCAAAAGGTGTCACCTGCGGAGATGGCCGAAAGAAGAAAGCAAGGTCTGTGTTACGACTGTGATGAAAAATACTCCCCAGGTCATAAATGTAAGGAGCCCAAACTTTTTCAAATTGATGCCATTGACTACAGCTCAACAGAGGAAGATCCACCACTGGAGGAACATGAGCCGCTAGAGGAAGACAACCAACAGGACAATGTCTCTGACGAACCAGTTATTTCGTTGCATGCTTTGGTAGGGATTTCTTCCCCTCAAACACTCAAAATCAAAGGGTTTATTAAACATCGTCCAGTATTAGTCTTGATTGATAGTGGAAGTACACATAATTTCATCCATCAAAAAGTCGCAGAAACGGTGCATTGTTTTGTACGAGCAGTTTCTAACTTCCAAGTTCAAATTACAGATGGAGGCACAATGAAATGTGAAGGCCATTGTGAAAATGTCAAACTTCAAATCGGGGATTATCAGTTGAAAACCTACATGTTTTCCATACACATGAGGGGTTGCGACATTGTCCTCGGTGCTAAATGGCTCCGCACTCTTGGGCCAATCACAATGTATTTCCAGGAGTTGTATATGATTTTTAAGCAGAACAACCACACACATACCCTCCGTGGACTCCAGGCGGGAGCCCCCTCTATCATCAGCTCGCATAGGATGGAAAAATTGTTAAAAAAGGGAAATCATGGAGTAGTAGCTCAATTTAATGCCATCCAGGTAGTCGAAACCAAGCCGTCGCCAATTCATCCTGAGATGCAACAGATTTTAAATAACCATCTTCCGGTCTTTGACAAGCCTCAAGGGCTTCCACCCTCGCGAGGGGAACATGATCATAGCATCACCTTGGTTCCAGGGGCCCAACCCCCAAATGTGCGCCCATACAGATATCCGTTCACCCAAAAGAACGAAATAGAAAAAATCATCAGGGAACTTTTGGAAGCAGGGGCCATTCGTCCCAGCATCAGTCCTTACTTATCCCCAGTGGTCATGGTGCTAAAAAAAGATGGGGAGTGGCGGATGTGTCCTGACTTCAGGGCCCTCAATAAGTTGACAGTCAAAGATAAATTTCCCATCCCGGTGGTTGATGATTTGCTGGATGAACTCAATGGGGCTCAATTTTTCATGAAGCTAGATCTTCGCTCAGGCTACCACCAAATTCACATGAAGGAAGTCGACATCCCCAAGACTACTTTCAGAACTCATGAAGGCCACTATGAATTCCTGGTCATGCCATTTGGTCTTTGTAATGCCCCCTCTACTTTTCAGAGCATTATGAACCACATTCTCAAACCATATCTCAGGAAATTTGTCCTTGTCTTCTTCGATGACATCCTCATCTATAGTTGCACTTGGGCCGCACATCTTCAGCATGTAGATCTACTTTTGCAACTGCTCCACAAGCATAAATTATTTGTCAAGATGTCCAAGTGTTCATTTGGCATGGCAGAAGTAGAGTATTTGGGCCACATTGTGGGGCGTGAAGGTGTCAAGGTGGACGCCAAAAGGATCCAAGCAATGCAGGAATGGCCTCAACCTAAGACCTTGAAGAGCTTGCGAGGATTTTTGGGTCTCACAGGCTATTATCGTAAATTTGTCCGCAACTATGGTCACAGATCGAAGCCCCTCACCCAAATCCTAAAGAAAAATTCATTCTTCTGGAATGAGGAAGCACAACAGGCCTTTACAGCTCTAAAAATTGCCATGTGTTCCACTCCAGTTTTAGCACTACCTGACTTCACCAAATATTTCGTCATTGAATGTGATGCTTCAAGGACAGGTATTGGGGCAGTTTTAATGCAAGAAGGGCTACCGTTGGCCTTCACAAGCCAGCAACTCAGTGGCAAGAATCAGGGCCAATCTACATACGAGAAGGAAATGATGGCCATCTTACATGCAGTCGACACCTAGCGACCTTATTTATTGGGGCGACATTTCCAAATACGCACAGATCATCATAGTCTTAAATATTTTTTGGAGCAACGCCTATCCTCCCCACAACAAAATAAATGGCTAGCCAAAATGTTGGGATATGATTATGAGATCATTTACAAGAAAGGGAAAGACAATAGTGTAGCAGATGCATTATCTCGCTAATTTGAGGAGGAAAGTACCCTGCTAGCAATTTCCCTCCCCATTCCATAATGGATTGAAGAAGCTCGCAGGGAATGGTTTTCACACCCCGGGCTCTCCCAACTCATTTCTCAATTGCAGGCAGATCCAAATTCCACCAAGGGCTACTCGTGGCAGGATGATATTCTTCGCTACAAGGATAGATTCGTAATATCACCAACATCCACCCTCAAAAGTCGCATTTTGGCAGAATTGCACTCATCTCCCATTGCAGGACATTCGGGCTTTCAGAAGACGTATGTTCGCACCAGAAGATCATTTTTTTGGACAGGCATGAAAAAGGACATCCTTACCTTCGTAGCCGAATGCGATGTCTGTCAACGCCACAAAGGGGAAACCTTCAACACACCAGGCACATTACAACCATTGCCCATTCCGGCATCAATTTGGACGGAGGTTTCTACGGATTTCATTACAGGTCTTCCAAAGTCAGGGAACAAGTCAGTCATCATGGTGGTTGTGGACGGATTGTCGAAGTATGCTCATTTCTGCACTCTTCCCCACCCGTTTACACCAACTTTGGTTGCTCAATCTTTCATGGATCAGATCTTCAAATTGCATGGCATGCCCACTTCTATTGTGTCCGACCGCGACCCGATCTTCACCAGCAATGTTTGGCAGGAACTCTTCAGAGTAAAAGGCAGTCAACTAAAACTCAATACTTCCTATCATCCGCAAACAGATGGTCAAACTGAAGCCGTTAACAAATGTCTAGAAACCTACCTTAGGTGTTTCACTTCAGAAAAGCAACACCTTTGGGTACAGTGGCTACCTCTGG
>APFE031507075.1:39537-59127 GCA_000404065.3 Pinus taeda | reverse complement strand
CTTTTCTTCGCATATTCTGTGTTCTGGGTATCTTTTCTTCGCATATTCTGTGTTCTGGGTATCTTTTCTTCGCATATTTTGTATTTGGGTATCATTTGCAGGTTAAGAGCATAACACGGATTGACATTGCTGCTGCAATTTTCTTTGCTCAACTTCAACCCTATGACAGTTGGAGTTGGTGCACACTTGTTGTTCTACATTTTAAACCTCTCCAAAAATTTTGCCACATACTTTGCTTGAGGCATAAAAATGCCATTTTCTATTTGCTTCACTTCTATGCCCAGAAAATATCTTAGCAATCCCAAGTCAGTCATTTCAAACTCACTCTTCATGACTTGCTTAAAATTAGCAATGAGAAAATCATCACTGCCTGTAAAGATCAAATCATCTACATATAAGACGACAATGAGAATCTTACCTTCGCTCTCTTTGATGTAGAGAGTAAGCTCACCGTCACATTTGTTGAAACCATTGTCCAACAGGTAAGCATCTATCCTGATGTACCATGCACGCGATGCTTGCTTCAATCCATAAAGAGCTTTCTTTAACCGATATACTTTGTCTTCTTGTCCTTCAATCTCATAACCAGGTAGTTGCTCAACATACACTTCCTCATTCAACGCTCCATTCAAGAACGTTGACTTTACGTCCATCTGATACATTGTCCATTTATGTTGCGCGACAATCGCCATAACTGCACGCACTGTCTCCATCCGCGTGACTGGTGTGAACATCTCCGCGTAATCTCTTCCATGCTGCTGCTTGTATCCTTTGACAACTAGCTTTGCTTTGTGCCTTTCAATCTTTCCTTCAATGTTGCTTTTGGTCTTATAGACCCACTTCACTCCAATGACATGTTTTCCTTTCAGAAGGCTCACTAACTCCCATGTGTCATTCCTTTCTATTGCTTCTATCTCTTTCTCCATTACCGCAACCCATTTTTCTTCTTTGAATGCATCTTCAAAGTGAATCGGATCATCTACATGACAAAATAATGCAAATAAGGAATTCAGACCTGCGCCACTATCAACTTCATCTTGCTCATAAATTTCATTTAACTTTCTGAATTTTGGCCTTCTCGTGCTTGTTGAAGATGGGCTTGACATGTCACTTGGTGTCGCGCTTCGTGCTGTGCTTGGAGAAGCACTTGCTTGGCTGCGTGAAACTATCCTATTATTTGTTGATGGCGTTGCTTGCTACTTGCTTTGCTCGCTTGAATAGGAGTAGAGGGAGTCACTGTTGAGGAATTACTTGTTTTTAATTCCTCCCTGTCCTCATTTGGTATGCATGCTTTGCCATTGATTGTCTTTTCTAAACTTCCATCCCATGCTTCCTCTTCTATGAACTGCACATCTCTGCTGATTATGAACTTCTTGGTTAAGGGATTGTAGAGTTTGTATGCCTTGGATTCATCACTGTATCCACAAAATATGCATTTCTCCCCCTTGTTATCCAACTCCTTTCTCAACTCATCCAGGACATGTGCATAAGCCACATATCCAAAAACTCTCATGTGAGTGACATTTTGTTTTCTTCCACTCCATGCCTCTTCGGGAACAATGTTCTGGATGCTTTTGGTTAGACATCTATTCAAGATATATGTTGCACACGCGATAGCTTCAGCCCAATTCATTTGGCAAATGCTTTGCCTTCAACATACTCCTTGCCATCTCCATAATGGTCCTATTCTTCCTTTCAGCCACACCATTTTGTTGTGGTGTATATCTTGTTGTAAACTGCTTGTGAATTCCATGCTCCCTGCAAAATTGAAGGAAGTTATTTGAGATGTATTCTCCACCTCTGTCTGTCCTAAGGACTTTGATGAAATGTCTGCTTTTCTTTTCAACAAGAGCCTTGTATTGGCGAAAGCGCTCAAACACTTCTCTTTTCTGTTTTAAGAAAAAGACCCATGTCTTCCTTATGTAGTCATCTATGAAGGTCAATACATAGTGGTTGCCACCAATTGATGGTGTCTGCATTGGTCCACATAAGTCTGAGTGCACAATATCCAAAGGTGCCTTTGCCCTCACTGACTTTCCTGTTGGAAATGCCTCTCTATTTTGCTTGCCCAAGATACATCCTTCACATATGTTGTCTGGTTTTTCTATGAGTGATAAACCCTTCACAATGCCTTTCCTATGCAACAAATTCAAACCTCCAAAGTTGAGATGTCCAAATCTCAAGTGCCATAACCAGTTTTCATCTTTTACCTCTGCTTGAAAGTTTACTTGTGTGAGAGTTGCCCCTTTTCTTCCATTTTCTTGTGTGTTTATTGATAGTTGTGCTTGTGCACCTTTTTTCTGCAAATCTGATCTTATTTTCAGGGGAAACACTCTATTGTCTATCATCTGAACCTTTGCAATCAACTGTCTGCTTGGAGGCCTATCCAAAATTGTGCACACATCATTTTTTAAGAAAATATTGTAGCCTTTCTACGTGAGTTGTCCAACGCTCATGAGATTATGTTTCAGACTGGGGACAAAATAAACATCAAAGATGTATTTCGTCTCCCCCTTATTTGTTAGGATATTAACTCTACCTTTTCCTATGACAGAGACTTTGCTATCAGTCCCTAATGTCACTTAAGATTTCACACTTTCATCTAGATTAGAAAACATTTCGTTGTTTCCTGACATGTGGTTGCTACACCCTGAATCTAGATACCATATATCACTCTGTTTTTCTTATTCTACATTACAAGCTAAAAACATGTTGTTATGGTTCTGATTTTCTCTTGTGAAATTTACACTTGGTTTGTTACTAATATCATATTGCTTCTTTCTACATTCATTTGCATAATGACCATACTTCTTACAGTAATGACATTGAACTTGAGATTTATCATGCCTCTGACCTTGTGCTTGATTTTGGCTTGGGCCTTGACTTGGATTTTGATTGTTGCCTCTTCCATTTGAGCTTGAAGGGTTGCTTCTTCCACCTCTATGTGGGCTTCTTCCTCTTCCTCTAGCATATAATCTTCCTCTGCCTCAACCTTGACCAAATGATACTTGTGTCTTGAAGGCATGCTCCAATGAGGAGCTTGCTACTCTGTTCAATCTATGTTCATGAGAAATCAGTGATGCATTGAGCTCATCCACTGAAAACTGTGAGAGATCCTTTGTCTCTTCTATGGCCACAACAATGGCTTCAAACCTTGCTAGCAGACTTCTCAAGATTTTCTCAACTATTCTTCTTTCCTCAAGTGTCTCACCATGAGACCTGATTTGAGTAACAAACCCACTTACATGTGTAAAAAATGAGTCTATATTATTAGACTCTTTCATACAAAGTGTTTCAAAATCTCTCCTCAACGTTTGCAACTTCGATCTCTTGAATTTTTCCATGCCTTGGTACGTTGTCTAGAGGATTCCCATGCTTGCTTGGACTTTGTTGTTGCTGCAACCCTTGGGAAAATACTTTCATGAACTGCTTGAAAGATATAAAACAAGGCTTTTGAATCCTTCTTCCTATTGTCCCTTAACACATCTCTTTCTTGTTGAGATAAGGCATTGTATGTTGCTGCATCTGTTGGTTCTTGAAAACCATTTTCCACCAAATCCCAAATATCTTGAGAAGAAAACAGGGCCTTCATTGTAATAGCCCAATAATCATAATTTTTTCCATTAAACTGAGGTATTTGAGGATTAGTCAAGTGTGTGCTTGATGTTGCCATTTCTGAGCGTAAAAACAAACTTTCTACCTGCTGGTAAATATGCTAAACACAATCTGTGCTCAAAACAATTTCATTGTTAGTAAAAACACTTGTTTTTACACTAACAAAGTTTAACCCGCTCTGATACCATGATGGAAATATTTCGCGAATTTAATTTTTGTTTCTGTGGAGGGGAGAGGCAGAGAGTTGTGACTTTTGCGAAACTAGGTTCGCGCACCCCTAAACTATTTCAAAGACTTAAAGAATATTCGCAGTGAAATTAACAAGATAGATTTGGAGCAACACAAAACTTAGTGTTCATTTCTTCAACATGAAAATACATCTACATGAGATTGCCGCTCATTTACAAGGTAAAATAATATTTTACAACGATTTAAACTTACGCGCAACACTAAACAGTAAAACACAGTAACTGTTGTTTTACACGCCCACCAAAAATTGCTCCACAATTTTCTCCACGGAGACTTGCGCTCTTTTTCTTCTTCTTACTCTCTAACCTCTCCACACAGTCTTACTCTTCTACCCTGTCTAACCTATTACAAAATGACTTTTACATTCATTATAACTCAACATGCAATTTTACATTTAATTCATTATAGAGAGAAATTAATTTTGATGTTGTTGTTGAGTGTGATCAAAGTCGTGCAGGTGTTCCTGGAGTGTGGGCAAGGTTGTTGAATTAATGCTTGCCCATTTTTGTTTATCTAAGTACATAAGTTCTTTAAATGTCTTTTATGAGTTTTTGTATGGTTCGCGTCTGGCTTCGGTCCTTCTATCTTCACGTTGAGGATGTCGAAGAGTTAGTCTTCCCACAAATCTCCGAGTCATACAAACATATACAGAATAGTCCATATGTACATGCGTAAATAACAACCACATATATCATTAGAGTAACCAAGATAGTTGGACTACAATAACAACATATGCATGAAATGTGATGGCTCTATTATATTAAAAGAGTAACCATGACCAACCACTAGGAAATCCAATAGCCATGATGATTGTTTGCATCCCTTTTTTATTTCTAACAATGAAAAATTCTAAATTTCATCAGTTGGGAACCAAATGAAGATTTCTACCTTGAGCCATGGCACAAGCTATGATGAGAGTGTCAAATAAATAGAAATAAGAGATCACATATACCATAAATTTTTATTTTCTTAAATAAAGGGATTTATAAATATTAAAAGGCCTAAAGGTGGTGACACTTAGAATTACAACGACCCAATAGCAATGAAAATGTCATGTGGAGAAATTTATAGAGAGTAGAAGCACAAGCCGCAGATGCACAAAATGTCCAGAAATATAACATGCCTAAATGCTCACAATTTTTCATCTTTATATCAATTTACAAATTAACACTGAAATTTCCAACCTAGCTTGCAAGCCCTAAGTGTATACTTGCAAAAAAACACAAAACAATTGGTGCAAACACTTACAACACCGACACCAAGAAATGTGTATAGGGAATTTTCCAAGAAAGGAAGACAAACATAAACCAATATGATTCACCAAACTAAACTACAAGGACATATTGGCATGGAGTAGTAGTGAATGAATTTTTCCACTCATCACCCACAATGACGACAACAACCCATGTTCAATTGCAAGGAAACATAATCATAAAACTCCATTGCAAAAAGTAATATATTCTGGGACTAGCCATCAATATAATGTTTCTTCGTTTAATCAAATATGAGCAACCCCAAATTGCTAAATAGAGTTATCATTGCATAGCTCTAAATTACTAAACATAGTTATGACTGCATTTTTTTGCCATCTATGTAGAGCCTAATGTTGAATGGAAGAATGACTACTAATGAGATGGTGTCACTATGATTATGTTACTAGGAACTCCATGGGATAAGCTATTTCCCCACAAGAAACTCCTACCCTCAAATTCTCTCCATAAACTTTAAACTTAAAACTTAATAAAAACTAAATCCCACATAAACCAATTGATATACCCCTTAAATCATAGCATTAACAATCACAACCACTACTTAAATACACCTTTACTTTTAATATTTTTTTTTTTATATTAATAAATATATTATTTTCAAACTAAACAAACTTCCTTTACCTAAAAAACATAATAACACTCTATTTAAAATAAAATTAAAATAAATTACATTAGTATTATACTTTTATAACTAATAACCTTATAACAACTTTATTTTAAATTAAATTACAATATTATTATACTTTTAATAAACCTTTGAAATACCTAAACTGCACAATTGCTATAATCACATATAATTATTGGCCTTGGCCATTACAAATGGCATTAAAATTATTGAACATTAAAAATGGCATTAAAATTTTATACTATTATTGTTTATAGTGAATCACAAGCTGTCACGCAACATCTTTCCCATCTTAAGGAAATAAAAGTGGTCAAATTATTAATGGCCACGTCATCACTAACCTCCATATCGCGTCGGAAGCTTCGTCCTTTAAAAATCACTTGAAAATATATGAAAATTATTACTTATCGATCACAACAACTCATTACTGATTTAAGAAATAATTCTCATTGTCTCCGGATCAGGTTGGAGGACCCCCGAATTAAAAAAACATGCAAAAATCTGACAAATCCCTATAGAAAAAGACTAATTACTATTACTTAGTCTTTCATGACAGCAAATATAATACAATATCGACAACCGACCAAGAAAGTATCATGATGATGAATTTATTGATTGTTTTATATTTTTTAAAATTAAAATTAAGTATACTATTATAGATGACATTTTTTAATTTAAAGAATATTATTTTATACACATAGCTTTTATATTGGGTTCTAGAATGCACTTTTTTGCTAAATTATTATTCACTACATTTTGAAAGCTAATTCTTTGTTCACACCTCTCAACTCCACATTTAGCATGGACAAAAAATCTCATCACCCTCATACTTGCTATTTTATTATTCACTATATTTGAAGGCTCACTTTATATGTCGTGGAAAGCTTCGTCATTGTTCAATGATTTTGTCTTGTTTTGTTAACAAGAAGTTTAAAACAATCCAAAGTTTTGTAAAATTAAATGCTTGTTAAAGAGGTGTGGTGTGTATATATATGGAAGATAAACTACTACATTAAAATTTCTAGTTTTTTTTTCAATTGTGGGAAAATCTGTCATAACTGAATTAACAAACTAGCAGCAACTAGGACAATCATCTCTAGCTACTATCGCAAATGTAGGGTAATGATCTACAAATGTAGGTTCCCTAATCGTAAAAAATATTTTTTTTAATTATTATTTTAATTTAATTTAAGTTTTATTTCATTTATAAATAAATCACTTAATTTATTTTATATATAGAGAGAGGTTCTAGAAACTTGCGAAAAATGTTATAGGAATATCTTAAAACTCAAAGAGGTTGGACACAAACACATTCCTAAGCCATAACAATTAAAAAAAAAAAAAAGTGTGTATTATAGATATGAACTAATTAGGATAAAAGTAATAAACGAATAGAATAAAAAATATTTGTGTAAAGAACTTGGCATTTGGAAACCTAGAATCACCAGGCACAAACATAATTATGTGAAACATTTTAAGATGGAGAAAGTGTATTAAACAATTTGCAATTGTTGAAAGAAAATAATTTTAACAAGATGAAGGAAAAATAGTAAAGAAAACATAAAATGGTAAAATCACATTTAGCATACACCAATGCATAAAAATATACATAGCACTCTAGAGAGAAATCAAAAAGTTAAATCCCAAATTATGCTTGCTCAACAAAATTTATATTTAACTAATGGGGATTTTGATCATGGAAATTTGTCCCTAAGGGACTATGCTTTCCCAACAAATTTACATTTAACTCATGGAGCCTTTGATCATAGAAATTTGTTCCAAAGGTGTTTGACACATTTTAACATGACACAAATAAAGGGTGTTAGAGAAAAACGAGTGGATCATGATATAAATTTTCCTAGCCAAAAAAATTGGAAGAAGATCTACAAATACAATTGAGTTTATCCATTTATCAACTCACTCCTCTATGATTTTACTATATTTGTGTTATGAGTAATGATAAAGCTAAATATTAAGGACATAACAAGGCATGTATGTTATAATTGTTTAAGATATTTATGGCCACACATGAATGCAAACATATAGGAATTGTTTCATAATGATTGCTTGGGCTCCATTTTGTGCCTACGGTTATTATTCACTTTCCATATGTCAACAGGATAATGGACTTCCTAGTATCCATGGGCATGCAATAATAGGTCACCTTGTAAGAAACATTCAATGTAACTTGCATTCAAGGCTTGTTATCTATCTTACCTAGCTACCATTAAGTATCTCTTCAATGTTTGTTATTTTTGTTTTGCTTGTTAAGAATAAGATTACAAAAATTAAAACCTCTTATTTTATAGAGAATTGTCTCACTTATTTACTTATACCCTTTTAGTCATTTCTTCCATTTTGTGTAAGAAGAAGTGTTCCATTGAAACCTCTTATAGATCTAGGTTTCATTTTCAAATCCATCTTATATTTTAATTGATTTGTAAACATAAGGACACAATTCACTACATAGTACTAGTTCTTTATATTGAATCAACACACACATGCAAAATAACATGGAAATGCCTTAAGAATCAAAGATGTTGGACATATACAAACTAGCCATCCCTAGAAATAGCCAATAGTTTATATAATACATAGGGGTAGGGGTGGGATTATCAAGTAAACATTAACATTAACATTAAAATTAACTAGATATAAATCCAAAGCTCTATAAGTTTCAATAAAGGTGTCTTCTTATCATTGCATATTTTATGACTATCAAAATAGATAGAAGCTTATTGTAAATTTCCATATAGGTATGAAAATAGAAAAAATGCAAGCCATGGTGAGAACATGTGTAGAAAAAATAAGGCCAAAATGAAAGCAATTCAATTTTCCAAATAAAAAAAAAATGGAAAAAACATGGGTATATACCTTATCTTACAAAGGAAAACAAACTTTATAGATCTCAAACCCCAAAACGGTACAAAAAAATTTAATCAAATTGAAATCGAATTGTGTTCAAACTAGGTGGCTAAAAATTAAATACCCTTGATATGACGGAATAGGGATGCCAAATAATAATGGAGTCAATTTTTATATATCCAAAAGATAAAGGAAAAGAAAATTATTAAAGCCAAAGGGGATCAAGTTGAGCCAATATGGAAAGGACCTAATATTTTCACAATAACTGAACCATAGAGAGATGAATGAAAGTCATTGCAATAACACCAAAAAACAACCATATAACTTACCCTACCATAAGCATGAATTCAATGTTTTTGCAATGTAAACAAAAGCATAGCCACATATGTTATTCTTCGAGGTGAAATAGCCTTGGAAGTTTGAACCACACAACAGTCCAAATGTCCACAACATAAATATATTCAACAACGAATGACATTCACCCAAGGCTTAGATATGAGCAACATGGTGTTAACAATTTGTTAAAAATTCCATTTGAACTAATAATGTCCTATAGTTATTAGAGCCCTTACAAATGCAACACCCCCATTGATTTCACAAATTCCTTTTCTTTTTTAATGCACAAGTTGAATTCAAACCCACTTGGAACCTGTTGTAGCGACTACAACAACCCTCCAAAATTTTCCCTTAGCTTCATTTTGGAGCTGCCCTACCAACCATCCTTAGCAGCATGTCTTGCACTATCCAAGTACAAATGCTTTAGTTGATTTTCAGTGGATTACTAGCTGTGCTTGTCAACTTGTTTGTCTCCCACCCGCAAGCTGACACTTCGGGACTTAACCATTTTCTGGTTGTAATACTGACCTGGGAAATTGCGCAATTCTGGAGGGGAACAAACCTTCCCTCTGGAAATGGGCAATCTATCTAGGCTACCTGTTGGGCTCCAGAAATGCGCAATCCAGTCAGGCAACCTTCCCTCAGAAAACTACGCAATATAGCCCAACACCGGGTTTCATCTAAAATATTGCACAATTCTGACTCAAAGCTAGAGCTTTAGTCCAGAAATTGTGCAATCCATGAGGGACAACCAGACTTTCTCAGCCTAGAAACTGTGCAAATGTCATTACTAGGCTTGTAGGTTATTGCATGTGCTTCTAGGTTGACCAATTCCCTCCAAGAATGACCAATCTTGATTTGCATGCATACGCTAATTTTTCCTGAAAAAGAAAAAAGAAAAAAAAAAGCAAAAAACATCGATAGATTTTAGGGATCTATTTTTAGCAGCTCGAGGTTACATGCAAAATCGTTTTAGAAACTTCCCGCCAATTGTCGCTTTTTCCTATATTTCCGGCATGCACATCATAAGCCTCTATCTTATCAAACTTATTTATTCAATGCTTCAGAGCTCTCACATCAATCTTGGAGCTCTGACATCCCACATTGCATCTAGGAGCATTCAGCACATTCAGCTCAACTTTTTCCGAGTAAGTCTGTTTTTCTTGTCTTTTGCTACTTTTCTGTCGCATTTTGTATTTCTCTTTGCGTGAATGATATTTTCTTGGTTTTTTTGAATGATTGTTTTCATTTTAATCCATGTTAGCTTGTAAAAGCATTGTTTCAAGTTTTTCATTGCATCTCACTGTTTTCAATAATCTCTCATTCTTTTTCTATCTTTCTGATTTGTCCTGATGATGGACCCCCTTTGGGGTTTGAAACGTCGACTCAATGAACAGAAGACTCTGGACAATCCGGATCATACCACTACAAAAAACTTCCACAGAAGCCTAAAATCTAACATCTCACTGTTGTCGCATGCATGACATTGTTTTTGCATTGACGGTCGTTGTTGCGGCGACTCGCTTAACACACATGATTGTTTTCCCATTTTCAGAATCCTACACTCATTGTTTTCATGCATGATCATTCACTCTTTTTTACACTTAGCTTCGCCATGCATTCAAACCTTTCATGTTTTCAGTCGCCTGTCGGCGGGTCTGGGTTGCCTTGGCTTGAACCTTCCATTGCTCGGCTAGAAATGCACATTTTTTAGAGTGAAGGCTAAACCTTCCTCCTAGAAATTGCGTAAATTTGTACCAACACTATCCTCCAAGCTTTATTTGCACAATTTTGACAGTCAGTGTCCTGTTGGCCCCAGAAACTGCGCAAATGCAGTTTGCTGGTTTGCAGTCCTTGCTGACTGAAATTGCGCATTGCACAGTTTCAGTCCTTGGAAGGCTAGGCTGGACTGTGCATTACGTAATTTTAGTAGTCAGTTAGCATCCTGACAGTCCAGATTGTGCCTTGCACAGTTTTGGCAGTCAGTCTCCCAGCCTTCCGGTGAAAATTGCGCAATCTTCTCAGTGAGTCACCCGGGTATGTTGCATGTCAGTCCTCAAGTTGCTTTTGGTTTTCAACTGACAGAATTCTTGCTATGAGTGTTGTTATGTCTCCAGGTATCACAGGTGTTCGTTCCGTCTCTCAGCAGTACAAGTACAATGGCCTCCAAGAGAGCAGGGTCAAAGGACACCCTTGAGAGTGCAACTGGAGATGCGGTTTAGCAAGTGCCTATGAGCTTTCCTACCTATGAAGACACCAAGATGTTCATAGACAAAGATATCAAGATGAAATCGCAGGACATCAATGACACATTCTTAGGCACATTTGAAAAAAATAGGGAAGATCACAGGGTCTATGTCAACATTTAGAAGTCTGGCTTGTACCGGATTGCATGCAGGTATCCCGCGTTTCCATGGGCAGACATGATCCACTGGATTGTCTCGCATACGGATCCCAAGACAATGCTGTTGAGAAGTACCAGTGGAACACAAGTTTCTACCTTCAGGGTGAAGGACTTTCAGGAGGTGTACCACTTGCTGTAGCCTGTGATCATGATGGAGAAACCCTTCAGCAAACCCAACAACATTGCAAACTCAAGAGATGTCTTGAAGAGCTAGGTGAAAGAGCCAGCCAAGTTCAGGACAACACCCAACCATGTTTACAAGACGAAGATATTGTGAAAGGCATATTAGTTCTTGGTCATCTTTTCATGCTACTTATATGACCAAGAGAGCACAAAAACCTTCTCGCAGAGTTGGGTGATCGTGTTGGATCAACTAGCGAGCGAAGGAAGACCTTGCAACTAGTCCAACATGTTGACTCTCAGGTTGAAGGAACAGGTAATAGAAGCCCAACATCTGCCCAAGGGTTAGCAAGCAAAGATATGCATGTCTACCTACATAATGGATGTAGTTTGTTCCCATTAGGAGTTCCCAGGCTTGGGTTGGGCATGGACACCTTCAGAAACCTCTGTGCACACTTATTGTAGATTGTTCTTTGAATGTAGCTTCCATAGAGTTGTCATACAGTTATTAGACCACTTCTTCACCCCGGTGTACAAAATGATATTTGAGCAGGATCCACCTTTCATGTCACAGGTAGCGATGGAGGCATTGATCAACATAGAAGATTGGTATGCCTCACCCCTTGGTAGCTTCATACATATGTACACCGTGAAGAAGGCTCCGCATGTTTTAATGAAGTTTGCCATGGATAAGCTCACCATGCAAGAAGTGTCATATCACATCTCAACAAGGTTGTCAGCAAGACTTCACAGGAAGAAGAAGGCACCTTGGACTGCTCTACCTTTGCAGATCGATTTATATGAGATTCGAAATCTCAAGCATGCTTAGGCCGAGACGGAGGAATTCAAGAGATTCACCTTCGACACCAGAAATTTCAATCCGTATGACTTGCATTGTTTAGTGAAGGACCACTGTGCTAGAGTGAAACATCCTTGGATCCACGGGGTGTGTCATTGGCCTAAGGAAGACCCATAGAGATACTGCTATCACTTCTCCAAGCTCAATGAATGGGTCAGCATAGCTGTAGAGTGGTTAGCAAAGCAGAGGGAAGCAACATCTCAAAGAGCAGCATCATCAACAACAACAGAGGGTAGCAGAAATGTGGGTGACAAAGGTAGGAGAAAGGATGTTGACAACGCAAAGGTAGAGCAAAGTTGCAAGTCCAAAGTAGATCCACTGGTGTTGAAATCAACTTTGGAGATTGAGGCTAAGAGGCGACAACACGATAGGAGGATCGTGCAAAGGAAAAGAGAGAAACAAAGGATGGAGGAAACAGAAAAGGAGTTACAAGAGTTGAAGCGACAACTTAGGGAAGAACAAGAGTTGCGCAGAAGAGAGAAGGAAGTGCATCAGGAATAGGTACAGAAGGAGGTGCAACATGGACAGATTGATGAAACTATGTCCATACAGGGTATAGACTCATCTGAATAGTTGGCATAGAGAAGATAGGGTGAGAAGTCGCAGGAGAAGAAGTTAACTCAAGAGACTGAACAAATGCTAAAGCAGATGGACATGGATATGGTTCAGCCAGAGTGAGATCAAGATATTGACCTCATACCTCAGAACCAAGAGGTCACCCCACTAATTTCACCAAATCTGTAAGCAGAGAAAGTCCCAAGCGATCAAGCTGACACAGAGATCCATGAAGACAATTCGGAAGTGGAGATGCACAACATATCTTTCGATGAGTCTCAAGACAGAGTTGTGCAGTCGCGTAGAGTTCCTACTCCAGATGTCCATATATCTGCTACGTAGTTTGAAGAATAAGTGATCGTATCTGATGTGCACAAGTGTTCATCAGCATTAGCCGATGCTATGAAAGCATATGCCGAAGCCACGAGCTTATGAGTGCTAGATTCTTGATAGTTAAGAATGAGTGCATGGCTAAGGAATTACAAGCGGCCAAGAAGGGAGGAGAATAGGTTACAACATCTGTCAGAGCAGAGTTGAAGAGAGTGATATTGGATGAAGTACCATCTCTTGAGACAGTCATGTAGACGTTGTACTCCAGATTCATCACTGTGCATAAGTTAGTTCTCTATCTCAATAGTTGGCAACATCGTTGTGCTAAGATAGCATGCATATTGTTAAATTTGCACACTACTTTCAATCGCATGCAAACATGGAAAATGAGGTATAAAGGAGCCCCATTGCACTTTCCCAAGATGATGAAGCCAAAGGTGGTAGAGTTGAAAGCACGCTTCCCGAGTCAAATCCGGAACTATGAGGAACTCTCGAAGTTCATCACCACTTTGCAGGCTTCACATGCACGCATGCGATCCCATCCACTGGCATGCTCACCAAGGCAAATTCAAAGAACCAACGCAGACTTGGAGATCACCAGCGCAGACTTGGAGATCACCGCAGACACTATGCATCAGTATGTTGTTGGTTCTACTGCACTCAATATTGTGATTCACATGTTATCAGACGAGTTGGACAAAGGTGCCAAATCAGTGTACCTGGTTGCAATAGAGGCAAGACTTCGCTTTCATAGGGATGTCACCATAGAGCACGTAGACACCATAATAGACTACCAAGCTTGGCATTAGTTCACCATTGTCGATCATCACGAGGATGTCGAAGAGTTGGTCTTCCCACAGCTGTTTGAGCCTTAGTGATGTCTTGAATGACTTACCCAAGCCTATTTTGTCTCACATGGGTACATGTGCAGATTGTAATGAAACATATTGTAAAAGTGAAAGACCAAGTGCCGGTAGTAGAATGTAACAGTCATGTAGAAGTTGAAGAGTCATGAGGTTAGGTGAAGAGTCACAAAGAGGAATGTCAAGGGTCACCCCACCCTTTGCTATTTATAGAACCTCATAACTCATTGTATAGGATTTTGGGAGCCAAGCTTCCAATAGGTGTAACTTAGAAAGCTTGGAGTATATTGTAATGAGCCTTGGCTTCTCCATAGTGTAGAGCTAGAATATCTCTTTGGAGGAGCAGGGGGTAGTGACTATAACGTTCGGTTGTCAGGACTAGTGGTTGGTCATGGTTGTATGTATGATTAGATATTTCACTCTTTTAATATAACATAGCCAACATGTTTCATGCATATGTTGTTATTGTAGTTCAACTATCTTCGTTACTCTAATGATATATGTGGTTGTTATTTACTCATGTACGTATGGAATATTCTGTATATGTTTGAATGAATCTTATTGAAATGTGTTGTTGGTATAACCATCGCTTTAGATTGTCGGCTAACCTACTTTCCAGTTTGTGATGTCTTGTTGCTCGTGTGTTCCTTTTCAAGCTACGTGCTATCACATGTTTCTAAGCGGCACACTCATCTCCCTATTTCGTGTGTTAGAGTCTTTCATGCACCTTTTTTGACTTGCTGCAAATGTCACACCCTTGCTACCAACAAGGACATCTTACTGACCTCTGTGTACAACCGTGGTCAAGATGATATCGTACACCCCACTGCTAGGACTCCTACACCAAATAGTCTGAGGTCTAGTTGTTGGCATTATGTTTAGAATTCTTTGGTACATAATGATTCTTATCAATGGTGAGGATGCTTATGTTGTTGAAGTGTTTAAATGATACATCATGCTATGCTGCAGTCATGGGTTTCCTATGATAAAGTCTCAGAAAATACTTATATTGAATCAAATAGTCCTTGAATCAAATATGTAGGCCACGTTTGATGGGTCTAGTATGAAAATTTGATGAAACATGGCCTACATATTGTGTTGATGTATACCAGGAGTATCCAGTCTGAAAATTTATGAAATGTGGTCCCTGGAGGATACTGGGGGTTGGAGCCTTCAGTGAGGAAGCCAAAGCTTCCTGCCAATAGTGGCTGGTGATTAGATCAGGGGGTTGGAGCTCCCTTCCAGTAGCAACTGGAGAATGAGTGAAGGTTGTAGCCTTCTGTAGGTCGACGCCTACATAGTGGAAAATATATCAGCTGGTACAAGAGTTAAGGGGTTGTAGGTCCCTTCCAGTAGAAGCTGGAGAACAAGAGAAGGTTGTAGCCTTCTGCAAGCGGGTGCTTGTGTATTGGTATGAGTCTGCACCAGTACAAGATTGTAAACAACTTATTCTTTATATTAAAAAGAAGACAAAGATAACAACAACAGGTGGTTTTTCTCCCACATTGGGTTTCCACCTTAAATCTTGGTGTTCATGTGTTTTTCTTATGTGTGATGGATTATTTATTACAACACATGGTTAATGTTTATCTAATGGTTCATAAAGTACTAACGCACTATTTGAGGACAAACATATGATGTATTAATTGAATTGTAAGTTCACTGGATATATGCTAATTGTCTTAAGAACAGACGCGTGCACACACAGGTTTGATTCAGTAAACTCGTGTATAGAAATATGAATATGAAATGTAAAAGGTTATTTATTTGTAAATACTGATTCACCCCCCTCTCTGTATTTTTTCTAACAATTAGTATCAAAGAATAGCATATTCTCCCCTTAAACCTGTGCCAACTGTTCACTGTCAGATTTGATCATTGCATATGTCAGTAAGAATCATCAAGGCATCATCATCAACTAGTTATACATCAAGTCATCAATAAAGAACTTCTAAATAACATCCACATACTGTAATCATCAACTATCAACATAAAAGACACTTGACAATTTTCTGAACCATATCAGGCCCTTTTTATGAGTTTTTCCTACTGCTTCTTCATCAAACCAACATATACGTGACTGTGTAGTTTTTAACTCGCATATATATGTGACTTGTCTTCATAATAAATGTGTATGAGAATTGGAATACTAAGGTTTCACACTTTCAACTCCCCCTGAGTATGTTATGTCTATACCTGGTCCTAGAATTTTTGCTGAAGCATCAGTTCCAATAATATCATTATCATGATGGTTCTTTATTAGAGACTCCATTTTTCTCTTGTCTCCAGTCATGTGATGAGCACATCCATTATCATCTTTGTTTTCGAATGAGAAGAGAGCAGGATCACACCTTACGTGATCTTCCTTTTCTTGATTCTTCGTGGATTCATCTTTTTCAGATTTTCTAATATAAATCTGCTTATTTGATTGCTTACCATATTGTCTACAACGATCCATAGACTTGTCCCTGCATTCTTTTGTTATATGCCCAAAATTGTTACAAGCATAACATCTTATATGTTTCATATTCCTTCTAAAGCAATCAATGGCTTTGTGACCAAACATATTGAAAGAAAAACAATATCCCTTAAAGTAGTTCGAAGCTGATGATCTTTCTGTGTGAAAGTTATTAGTTTGAAACATTCTACTTCCACATCTGGCTGCAACATGTCCAAAATTATGACATCTAAAACATTCAACATTATTCATCATAGGAAAGAATCGATTAACACTTCCATAGTTAGGAGTAAATGATTTTATTTGAAGACTTTCTTTCCTTGGTTGTTGATGGGCTTGACCTCTTATCTCCTTGTTGAGAATATCAGATTTTGCATTAGAATTCCTTGCTTCAGTTTGTGAGCTAGATTCACCTTTAACAATTTCATTAAAACTAAGACCAGATTTGATGGCAGGAGACCTTTGACTACTAAGAATATTATCCAAAATCTTAGTACTATCTTGAAATCGTAAAAGTTTATCCTTTTCTTCCAATTTACCTTTTAGGATATTTACCTCAACATGATATTGCTTTTCCTTTTCAAGATATTGCTTCTTCATGATTTCTTCAACTTTTCTCCCTTCTTCCACTTGTTGCCTTAATTTGAGAACCTCATTTTCTTGTTCTTCTAATGCTTGAAATAGCTCTTCATTCTGCTTATTTGAATTTTTAAGATCTTTTTTTAGAGAGATGACCACAACTTCAAGACCTTCACAGCAATTGGTTCTTTCTATAAGTTCATTGGTTGTTTGTGTCCTTTTCATTCACTTCATTTCTCAATGATGTCACTTCATCCTGCAACCTTTGACATTGATCATCCTTTTCTTTGTACTGCTTCTTTATTTTGTTTCCTTCCTCCAACTGAGTTTTTAACATGCTAATCTCTTCCTTGTAGGTACACTCGCTTTTTTCAAATAGATCCTGTTGATCTCTAATTTTGTATGTGAGCCTTTTAACTTCTGCCTCTATATTTCTTTCACTTTCACCCATAAGAGCAAATTTAGTTGTTCCACTGTCACTTTCATCATCAATATTGCATGAAAAGGGAAAAGTATCACTAGAAGACCAAAAATTTGTACCTGATAATTCTTTTGCTTGTTCATCTTCAATCTGAGGTGATTTTGAATCTAAATACTTACTTCCACCTAATAGCCAATTGTCTCTCCTGTTGTCACTGTTCCTTTGAGATGTTTTCTTCTACTGAGGCGCTTTCTTCTTTTGCTTCCTTCCCATTGTCTCGACGAATCTCTTTCAAGCGATCATGCTTCTACATTGGCGAGAGTGCCAAATAAATAGAAATAAGAGATCACATATACCATAATTTTTTAATTTTAATTTTTTTCTTAAATAAAGGGATTTATAAATATTAAAAGGCCTAAAGGTGGTGACACTTAAAATTACAATGGCCCCATAGCAATGAAAATGTTATGTGCGGAAATTTATAGAGAGTAGAAGCACAAGCCACAAATGCACGAAATGTCAAGAAATTTAACATGCCTAAATGCTCACAATTTTTTCATCTTTATATAAATTTACAAATTAACACTGAAATTTCCAACCTAGCTTGCAAGCCCTAAATGTATGCTTGTGAAAAAAACACAAAGCAATTGGCACAAACACCTACAACACCTACAACAAAAAATGTGTATAGGGCATTTTTGAAGAAAGGAAGACAAACATAAACCAATATGATTCACCAAACTAAACTACAAGGACATGTTGGCATGAAGCAGTAGTGAATGAAGTGTTCCACTCATCACCCACAAGGACCACAATAACCCATCTTCAATTACAAGGGAAAAATAATCATAAAACTCCATTGCAAAAGGTAATATATTATGGGACTAGCCATCAATATAATGAACTTTCGCCATTTAATCAAATATGAGCAACCCAAATTGCTAAATAGAGTTATCATTGCATAACTCTAAATTACTAAACATAGTTATCATTGCATTTTTTTGCCATCTATGTAGAGCCTAATGTTGAATGGAAGAATGACATCCCTACTAGTGAGATGGTGTCACTAGGATTATGTTTCTAGGAACTACATGGGATAATCTATTTCCCCACAAGAAACTCCTACTCTCAAATTCTCGCCATAAACTTTGAACTTAAAACCTAATAAAAACTAAATCCCACATAAACCAATTGATATACACCCCATAAATCATAACATTAACAATTACAACCACTACTTAGACACACCTTTATTTTTAATATATTTTTTTTTAATATTAATAAATAAAATATTTTTCAAACTAATCAAACTTCCTTAACTAATAACATAATAACAACTATATTTTAAATTAAATTACATTTGTATTAAACTTTTATAACTAAGAACATAGTAACAACTTTATTTTAAATTAAATTACATTAATATTATACTTTTATAAAAAGCTTTGAAATACCTAAACTGCACGATTGCTATAATCACATATAATTATTGGTCTCCACCATTACAAAACTTTGACTAATAGTATTTTGAGGTAAGTAAAATCGATAGTATACACATGCAATAATTTATACTCTATTTTTATTATTAAACATTAAAAATGGCATTAAAATTTTATAAGTTGACAAATAGTACTGACCATTTCTTCTTCTCAGAATATTTAAAAAAATAAATAAAATAACTAATTTATATTTTCAAACTATTACTTACTTATCATCGTGACAACTGGCCTCGATTTCCTGTCATCACATGAAAGGTTCCTGACTGACATTTTAAAGTTATTTAGTTAGTAGCATTGACTTAAAATTAAAAAATTCTGTAATACTATTATTGTTTATAGTGAATCGCAAGCTGCCACACAACATGTTTTCCATCTTAAGGAAATAAAGAATGTCAAATTATTAATGGTCACGTCATCATTGACGTATTTTCCACATCACGTCGGAAGCTTCGTCCTTTAAAAATCACTTGAAAATGTGTGAAAATTATTATTTATATTCACCTAAATAAAAAAATAAAAAAACAAACTAACAAATTAAATA
>APFE031507075.1:0-39517 GCA_000404065.3 Pinus taeda | reverse complement strand
TTTGCTTCCCTTTTTTATTTCTAACAATGAAAAATTCTAAATTTCATCAATTGGGAACCAAATGAAGATTTCCACCTTGAGCCATGACACAAGCTATGATGAGAGTGTCAAATAAATAGAAATAAGAGATCACATATACCATAACTTTTTATTTTCTTAAATAAAGGAATTTATAAATATTAAAAGGCCTAAAGGTGGTGACACTTAGAATTACAACGGCCCAATAGCAATGAAAATGTCATGTGGAGAAATTTATAGAGTAGGAGCACAAGCCACAGATGCACAAAATGTCCAGAAATATAACATGCCTAAATGCTCACATTTTTTTCATCTTTATATCAATTTACAAATTAACATTGAAATTTCCAACCTAGCTTGCAAGCCCTAAGTGTATACTTGTAAAAAAACACAAAGCAATTGGCGCAAACACTTACAACACCGACACCAAGAAATGTGTATATGGCATTTTCCAAGAAAGGAAAACAAACATAAACCAATATGATTCACCAAACTAAACTACAAAGACATATTGGCATGGAGTAGTAGTGAATGAAGTGTTCCACTCATCACCCACAATGACCACAACAACCCATCTTCAATTGCAAGGGAAACATAATCATAAAACTCCATTGCAAAAAGTGATATATTTTGGGACTAGCCATCAATATAATGTTTCTCAGTTTAATCAAATATGAGCAACCCCAAATTGCTAAATAGAGTTATCATTGCATAACTCTAAATTAGTAAACATAGTTATCATTGCATTTTTTTTGCCATCTATGTAGAGCCTAATGTTGAATGGAAGAATGACATCCCTACTAATGAGATGGTGTCACTAGGATTATGTTACTAGGAACTCCATGGGATAGTCTATTTCCCCACAAGAAACTCCTACCCTCAAATTCTCTCCATGAACTTTAAACTTTAAACTTAATAAAAACTAAATCCCACATGAACTAATTGATATACACCCCATAAATCATAGCATTAACCATCACAACCACTACTTAAACACACCTTTACTTTTAATATTATTATTTTTTGATATTAATAAATAAGATATTTTTCAAACTAATCAAACTTCCTTAACTAATAACATAATAACAACCCTAATTACATTAGTATTATACTTTTATAACTAATAACCTTATAGCAACTTTATTTTAAATTAAATTACAATAATATTATACTCTTATAAAAACCTTTGAAATATCTAAACTGCACAATTGCTATAATCACATATAATTATTGGCCTTGGCCATTACAAATGGCATTAAAATTATTAACATTAAAAATGGCATTAAAATTTTATAAGTTGACAAATAATACTGACAAAAAAATTCTGTAATTATTGTTTATAGTGAATCATAAACTGTCACGCAACATCTTTTCCATCTTAAGAAAATAAAGATGGTCAAATTATTAATGACCACGTCATCACCAACCTCTACATTGCGTCGGAAGCTTCGTCCTTTAAAAATCACTTGAAAATATATGAAAATTATTACTTATCGATCACAACTCATTAATGATTTAAGAAATAATTCTCATTGTCTAAGAGGTTAGAGGACTCGTGAATTAAAAAAACATTCAAAAAATTAATTATATTACTGTGACTTAATTTATCATTTTCATCAATTTTCACTATTAATAACATTTATAACATAGAACTTTATGTTATTTATTCACATGTATTACTATGATTTAAGCATATACTAACCAGCTCCTGGAAAATTTGAAAAATAGTAAATAAGTTTTGATATTATTTATTTAGATGTATTACTATGATTTACATGCATATACCAACCATCTCTCGTAAATTTTGAAAAATAGTATTCAGTTTTTGTCATATTTATTAAGTTATATAAATTATTTTAGATTTATTTTAATTTATTAAATCTCCATACAAATGAAATTTCTTAAATGGTTAGCTAATTTTTTAAATGGCTTGAATTGCTTATTTTTAAAAAAATAAATCAAATGTAATCAATAACATGGTGATGCTTTACTTTTATTATTGTGGACAGTCATCAATAACATGGTGATGCTTTACTTTTATTATTGTGGACAGTCATCATGGTTGGCATCTGGGGAGTCTAATCAGGCCGCCTGTCTTTGATGGGTCTTTTCCAAAGGAGTCCCATCATACATGTTAGGTTAGTGGACATTAAAGCCAAGCCATTGCTGTTGGGTATCTTTGCTTTTGATGTAAGCAGTCATCCTTGAGGTTCTGTCCAATGGACGCACATAACATGGTGATGCTTTACTTTTATTATTGTGGACAGTCATCAATAACATGGTGATGCTTTACTTTTATTATTGTGGACAGTCATCATGGTTGGCATCTGGGGAGTCTAATCAGGCCGCCTGTCTTTGATGGGTCTTTTCCAAAGGAGTCCCATCATACATGTTAGGTTAGTGGACATTAAAGCCAAGCCATTGCTGTTGGGTATCTTTGCTTTTGATGTAAGCAGTCATCCTTGAGGTTCTGTCCAATGGACGCACATATTGGTGGACATTAAAGCCAAGCCATTACTGTTGGATACCTTTGCTTTCATCATGGTTGCCATCAGCGGTAGTAAAGGTTGCAAAGACTGTTCTGATCAGTGCAGGTGGACAATGGACATTCACATAAATCCAACCAGTTTGATAAGTGTAAACAGTCCAATTTTTCTCTTCAGACTTGCAAATATAATACAGCAAATAGTTAATTAGATTACATCTATAGTTACTTGCAAATATAATACAGCAAAGGGTAAGGTGGATGTGATTGAAGTTCTATAAATCGTTATGAGTCATTACAGTCAGATCGAGTAGCGTGAGGCCTTTTGCACTAATTGTCGCACTTCTTTCTCTCATTCCTTCGGCAGATATCATTTCTTTTCTCAGAGCGACCATGGGAAGGGCTCGAAATTTCTGTTGCTCGTGTTGGACGACACGCGATGACCCCTCTCCACCTACTCCACCAGAGGGAACTCGCATTTCCTCCTCTGAAAAAGGAGGTCCATCAAAAGGTGATGGCTCCAGCGTTCCAGGAGTGGGCGATCTTACTGACAACATTACGGAAGCTGCTGCAGTCGCAATGGACGGGACAGAATTGGCCAGCGGGGATGACCCCTCTCCTCCCCATCCACCCACTCCACCAGAGGGTAGTGGCATTTCCTCCTCTGAAAAAGGAGGTCCATCAAAAGGTGATGGCTCCAGCGTTCCAGGAGTGTGCGATCTTACTCACAACATTACGGAAGCTGCTGCAGTCGCAATGGACGGGAAAGAATAGGCCAGCAGGGATGACCCCTCTCCTCCCCATCCACCCACTCCACCAGAGGGTAGTGGCATTTCCTCCTCTGAAAAAGGAGGTCAATCAAAAGGTGATGGCTCCAGCGTTCCAGAAGTGTGCGTTCTTACTCACAACATTACGAAAGCTGCTGCAGTCGCAATGCACGGGAAAGAATTGGCCAACGCGGATCTGGATGGACTTATCGATTATATAAGTGGGCTTCTGGAAATAGTTAGGGTAAGTCGAATATCGCAATAATCTTTCAGATCCATCCATCCGTATTCACATTCCACTGTTGTTATTATTATCATTAGTATGTCTTGACACGCCATATTGAATATGTATCATTTTCTTGTTTTCTTAGGAAAAGTCACCACTGAAAAAATTGGCGGAAGAAAAATTGCAACAGAAAAAATCGTCAAAGAAAAAATGGCCTGCTCCCAACTTTTGGTCTATGATCACCTCAACGGAGTTACTGAAGTTTAAGGAATTCTTGACGGGGGTAACAGAGCTTGCTTCCGCAATGGTATGCATTAAGCCTACTCTATAGTTTCATGATATTCAAGCAGACGAGGAATCTGACTATGAGAAAATGTTAAGTCTAAATTTTTCTCTGACTGTAATTCATATAAAATCTGTATTGCATTCCAGAAAGAACTTTTTTCAGCAAACAGCGTAGCTGTGCATGTCTTAAAAGAAATAGGGCACACAAGCTTGGCTACTGCAGGCCTTCTTGTGTTTGCCACTGTTTTAGAAAGATTTGAAAATGTTTCTGAGATCCAAGAGGAGTGTCTGGATCTTTTTGAAGAAATGTACTCTCTGGCCAAACATGTTCGGGAGCTTCAAAGAGTTCCTCAGTTGAAAGAAGAGTTGAAGGATCCACTGAAAAAAGCAACGGAGTTGATACTGGAAGCTTCCATCCTTTCCTGCGCTCAAATAGACTCTTCAATATTTGTCAGGTGAACATCCGTGCTGTAAACGTTGTGTTTAAATGGATATGTTGTGGAAGCCCCTTTGTTGTATGCGTGCATCTAAGTTCAGAGTCCTATTCTGCAGTTTCTTCATCGAATTTTACTCATTGCAGATTTTTCAAAATGTCCAACAACAAGGAAAACCTGCTTCGGTTTCGAAAGGAGTTAGAAGCCATGTACAGAGATCTGGACAATGGAAAGTTTATGAGTCTATATAATGTCGTCAGTGATAATGCCATTAGTCAAAAGAGGCGGAAGGCAGTACCCATAGAATATCCCCAAGGCACGGGTAAGCTGTAATATGTATTATAAATTATTTATTGTTTTAAGGTTTGTCAGAGTTATGTGATTTACTCCATGTTTAATATTGTTAAACAGTTGGAATGGATGAACCATTGAGAAAGGTTATACAACTTCTAGACTGGGAAAGTACGAAAAATGCTTTAGCAGTTGTTGTTCATGGTTTTGGTGGACTGGGAAAGACTACCCTTGCTGATGCTGTGTATGCAACACTATTTGATACCAAAGAAGGATGTCGATACTGTATGGTTAAACTATTTGATACCATAGAATCGACTCCAAATGTAATAGATTTGCAAACACAAATGATAAAAGATCTGAGGAGTGGAACAACAGAAGAAGCCGAGGCTATGCCAGAGATTAAAACATTTAGAGAAGGACAGCGAGAAATTAGGCGCTTGTTGGATCAACAGGTGGCCTTCATTTATATCGACAATGTTTTGACCCAAGATGCACTTGGACAACTTCTCCCTGACAATATGGAGAATGCAGGAAAATTGAGGTTGCTTCTCACTGCACGAGATCCAATCGCCACAAACAGCATAATCAGTGTAAAACGAGAATTCTACCCAATTGAAATCCTTCCCAAAACGGAGGCCAAAAAACTTATCAAGCAAGTGCTGGATGTCAATGAGAAACAACTAAAACCTAGCCAAATGGACCAGATAGTCAGCATTTGTGGGGGCGTTCCAAACCTTTTGAAAGTGGTTGCGGGTTTCATAGGTTGCGAGGCAGACCCACAAGAAGCTTTTGTTACAGTAATGGAAAATAACTGGGAAGGTAAAATTGGAGATGATATAGAGCGCTACGTCTTTGCCTGCAATAAGCTGGAGAAGGATTTGAGAGAAGCGTTTCTGGATATTTGTTCTTTTTTTCAAGGATGGGACTGGGAAGAACTTTCAAATATTGTGGGAAAGCCTGCACTAGATAGTTTACAGAGAAGAGCGCTGGTGACCAAAGATGTGAAAAACATGACTGCAACGGTACACGATGTCATCTTGACAGTTGGTCTCCGGGAAACAAAGGAAGAAAGATTCAGATTCTCCAGTGCAAGTGAAATTCCAGAGTTCTTGGATCAGGAAGATGAGGTATGGACCAATTTCTCAAAAAAATATATACAGTTTTGTTTCAAAATATATTTATCGTAATTCTTATGACTGACTCAATAATATTTAACAAAAATGCAGGCCCTCGTAAATATCAAAGGCATATGGTCGAGCGACAACAGCGACCGCCCATTGAAGATATCCGCAGCAAAACTAGATTTGATGGCTGCATCTTTAAGAGTTCTTAAACTTGCACCTTTAACACTTGTGGAGGACAAATGTCAAAAGAATTTTAAAGAGCTAGTCTTTTTCAGTGCGGGAATTTCCCATCTCCCTTTTGTTGTGTCAAAGTCAAAGAAGTTGAGACATTTATGTTACAGCCCCGAAGATCTACGAGATCTAAGCCAGGTAAGTTCACTCTAAATTTCGGTTCTCGTTATTTTTCTTCTTTTCGCAATTTCTTTTTCCGAAATTTTTTTCGCAATTAAAGTAGGACTTTCATATATCAATAATGGCATAACTCCTTTCTCTTAAGTGTATATGCCGTTTTATTATTTTTAATTATTAAAGTAAGACTTTCATACATCAATAATTGCATAATTTGCAGATGCCCTCCGATCTTAGACACATCGATTTCCAATTGAAGTCCCCCTCTTTCGAAATCTCTTACAAGTGTATTGAGCAACTGAGCAAGTTGCGAGTTCTGCGACTGAAGAACGCAGAGTTCAAAAAATTACCTCGAAACCTAGGAGATCTTGGAGATGGTTTGCAGGAGCTCACACTTTTAAACTGCAATTTTTTAGAAGAATTACCGGAATCGCTTTCAACGCTTGGATATTTAAGAGTGTTGAGAATGGATTCCTGTTCTCGTTTGACGCGGCTGCCAGAAGATTTTGGGAAGCTTACATCATTGCAAGAACTCCATTTCAGCGAGTGTAAAAGCCTAGAAGCGCTTCCTACCAGTCTAGGAAAGCTTACATCATTGCAAGAACTCCATTTGGCTGGGTGTAAGAGTCTAAAAGCTCTTCCTGACAGTCTTGAGGAGCTTTCATCTCTGAGATTATTGGACTTATCCTGGGCTAAAAGGATAAAACATCTCCCAGATGGCTTAGGAAAGTTAACATCCCTCGTTAACCTTCGTCTAAATGGTTGTCGGCGTCTAGAAAGTATTCCAGAAAGCATTGGGCGGTTGACGTCGTTGGACTCAATCAACTTATCTTGGACTGACAGTCTAAAAGAACTACCCCATCGGTTTTGCGACCTCTCCTCTATAACAAGACTTGCAATAGATGATTGCAGGAGTCTAGAGAGGCTTCCGGATCGATTTGGAGCAGTAACAAGCTTAAGAAGGCTAAGCCTGAATGGTTGTAGCGGTCTAGAGAAGCTTCCAGAAAGTTTCAGCCAACTCAAGTACTTGGAGTACTTGGATTTATCATGGTGCTCGAATCTTGCAGAATTATGTGAACACTTCAAAGGTCTCTCATCACTGCGAGTTCTATTATTGGCGAATTGCAGAAAGCTAGAAAAGCTGCCCGAGGATTTCCTTTGTCTGCCATCTTTGGATACTCTGGATCTAACAGTTTGCGATATGTTGGAAGGGAAATCGATGGAGGGCATTGTAAAGTTGAAAAAGCTACAGACTGTGTTGATCAGAGGAAGTCAGTCGTTGCTGGAGGAATGGGGCGAAATTCAAAAACAACCCGATCAATCATGGTCCTTTGCAGTGGAAACAGGGGAGGTGATTATTCAAACCAAACTTGTTTTTTATCCACATTATAGTTGCTAAGCATACACTAATTTTCCTTCCCACTCACGTATGATTTCTCTTCAGGGTTCATTGCAGGCAAGAGATCATTTCAACCTCACTAATGGAAAAGGAAAAGCGTTCAATATTTCCGATCTTCCTCTGAACACCGATCTACTTGTGTTGTTTGATTGCCAACAAGAATTCCGTCATTGTTCCACATTGACAATAATTGAGGAGAATATGGATGATAATTTGGAAATGATTTATTTTGGCAACCATTTTAGTAAGTTGCCTCACAAAGTGGCGGGTGGAATTCGCGGCCATGCTCCTGCTAAATTGTTTGGACAGCTGTTCCCACTCCTTGCTTATCGACGAGAGGAGAAGTTTGAATTGTCTGCGATTAGAGCGGAGATTGTGCCCGGAGAAAAAGGTGAGCATACCCTTTCTTGTGGCCAAATTTTAGAAACCAAACGGGACATGGAGGAATTTGTGGTGGAGAAATGCGGAAGATACCTTACACTTAAACAACTGGTGAAAACAGCTGGAGACAGTAATATAGAGTTGTTAAGAGAGCTCTTCGCAAATGGAGAATTTCTTAAGAATGGTGCATCAACGAAGGTATATTCAAGTTTTATATTTTATTTTGTTTATAATTCTTCCTTCAAATATTTTGGTGACTAATTGTTTATTTTTCTTTCGTTGATATGAAAATTGTAGGTCGGGGTGGAGGAATTGAAAGGAAAAACAATTTTATTAGATATGATGCCCGCCAACCTTTGTTATGATATTCCATTTCAGTCTCTAGTGGATCTGTATAATGTTGCGGAGAAAGAGAGATTTGATTTTGAAATTATAACAATTCCAATGATGCAGGAAAATACAAGAAGGGATGTATCTAACAGCTTTTCCAGAGAAGTTCCGTGGTTGGTCCTCCAAAATCCGTGGGACCTGCCAAATGCAACTAAATATTTTCTCATTGAAGGCAGCCAACGATGGGATCCGTTTTCCTGGGAGGCGTGGTACCCCAGTAAAATGAGGGTAATAGAAAGCAACGGGACAATTGCAGCGGACAATTCACTGGGCATTTTGTCTATGGTGAACATGTGGGGGACAGAAGCTTTTCCTTTTACGGAGGAAAAAAGGAGGCAATTAATAGATAAAGAAGTGAAACAAGTGAAGGAAATGTCTAATTTGATGTTCCTCTTTCAGCATTTGCAAGGAATATCGGAGCAGGTCAGTAATTTATATGTTGTGTGTTTGTTTTTCTTATTACATTATAAAATTTTGGAAAACAAAATTCTCTGTTATTGATTTTTTAGGTCTAACTCAGTTACCCCCTTGTGCTGATGATGCAAAGGTCGAAAAGGCTATGCGTCAACAAAAGATGTTCTGCTTGTGTATCGGGGATTGTACAACTTCTATGAAGAGTATGTCGGGAGAGTGGAATGATAACATTTACACCATTTATATTCCAAATCTTTATGCTTACGGAGAAGTGGAAACTGTGTGTTTCACTCGTGGTAGAAGTGAATATTATAGGCCTTTACAACACCCTACGGCCGTGACACAAGTCGAGATGGAAGGGATGTGTTCATTAAGTTTATCTGAGCACGAGGCTATCAGATTTTGGGCACGGATTTTGAGCACGAGGCTATCAGATTTTGGGCACGATGATATGGGAAAACCTCCAGACTTTACTTGGCTTATGGGAATTTACTGCGGAGAACCATGTATGATTATAATGGATGAAGATGGAAATCCGATAACAATGCAGGGAAAAGAACAATTGATAATTGAATTAGAAGAATTGATGTAAGGGTGACAAAGAAAGCAGAAAGAGACATTGATTAAATTGGAACAATTGATGAATGTTGAAAGTAGAAAAGAAATATTGGTTGAATTTGAATAAATGTTGCATTTTTAGTTCAAAATCCTAGATTCAACACTGTCCTATTCTTTTAGGCATCTTTCTTTATTTCCAACTATTTTATTTAGTGTTTTTATATGTAACATGTAATTGTATATTTCCAATTTTTTTCTAATCCTTGGGCGATGTGCATTTTGAATGCAACCATTGTATTTTTATCTTTATTGTTATTTGGTTACCCTAATAAACTAATGCATTTTGCCTTGTGGTTATATATTTTTGTAACTCTTCAATTTTTTATTGATTTTGGTAAATTATTATCTTAAATGGTTCACTTCATTTTTTTTGGCTATATATTTTTTATTTGATTTAATTAACACATAAATTTACTTTTTATTAATTTTATTTTACTTTTAATTAATTTTTTATTTATTTATTTTTTTTAAGTAAAGTTGTCTCATAAATATAATATTTTAAATTATACTTTAATTTTACATCGAGATAAATAAAGTAATTAAAAGTTAAAAAAGGTTAAATTACAATTGTTTTTTAGTATGAGCAATATGGATAATTCCTTCACAACTCAATATGGAGTTCACAAGTGACATCTAACAATAACAATAGCATTACTCATATTACAATTCAATATGAATTATATGGGTCATTCATTTCTATTGATATGTCATATTACAATTCAATATGAATGATATGGGTCATTCATTTCTATTGATATGTGATATTTAAAGCAAAAATACGTCAATAAAAATAAAATAAAATATTTTAATCAGTAATAAATAAAAAATTTCAATATCCATATTAAATATCATAACTTCTTTTTTCTTTTTTCTTTCTAACTAGACTGACCCAGCCCCAATGTTTAAATTATTTATTTGGTTTTGGTAAATTATTGTCTTAAATGGTACACTTCATTTTTTTTTGGCTATATATTTTTTATTTGATTTAATTAACACATAACTTTACTTTAGTTTTTAATTAATTTTAAATTTATTTATTTTTTCAAGTAAAGTTGTCTCATAAATATAATATTCTAAATTATACTTTAAATTTACATCGAGATAAATAAAGTAATTGAAAGTTAAAAAAAGAAGAAGTTATAATTGTTTTTAACTCTTTAGTATGAGCAATATGTATAATTCCTTCACAACTCAATATGGAGTTCACAAGTGACATCTAAAAATAGCATTACTCATATTACAATTCAATATGAATGATATGGGTCATTCATTTTTATTGATATGTGATATTTAAAACAAAAATATGTTAATAACAAAAAAATATTTTAAAACATAAAATTTTCCAATATACACATTTGTGTAAAAAAATTCAAAATGGAATATATAAAAAATGTTTTCTCATTCCATGGATAGGTGCTTTCCAATACAAGGTATGAGTGAGATTTATAATTCCTTACATGCTTATATGAAGTTGATATGTAACATTTTAAAAAATAATGTCAACAGTGAGTGGTAGGGATGGTGGTGCAGATCATTTTTTTGAGTAAAAAAACTTGAGGAAAAATTTACACATTGAGAGATTTGATCCCTTTTGACACTTGGTAGATATGTGGTTATGATGGATCTAATATGGTTTCAATCATGTCAGACCATGGAAATTTTGTTGAACATCTAATTATTTTAATTATTTTAAATATGTTAAATATGTCTAAGATGAAAATTCAAATATTTTATTTATGGTTGAATTACTATAACATAGAAATCATTGCACATCATCAATAAATTTTTTTCTTGCATACATTGAAGTTAATCCACACTATCAATCTAATTAGTTTGAAATGAATGTACATCATACATCTAGTTACATGAAATAAAAAATCAATATCTACACTGAAATCAATGCATCTAGTGCAAGCATTCCAATAGAATTAGAAATCAACATATACACTGAAATCAATGTGTTTAGTGCAAACAATCAAATAGGATTAGAAATAAACATCTATACTGAAATCAATGCATCTAGTGCAACCAATCAAATAATATTAGAAATCAACCGCACTAAAATCAATGCATCCAGTGCATTCAATTAAATATGATTAGGAATCAACATCTACACTAAAAACAATGCATTTATTTCAGTGAATAACAATGTATCTCCCCCTCCCTCTCCTTTGTGTCTCCTTTTTCTTTCTATCTCACCCCACAAAAATACACACTCTCTTTCCATATATATCTCTCTCCCTCTCCCTCCTCCCTCTTCTTCTCACTCTCTCTCCTCTCCTTCTCTCGGGCTCTAATGACAGCTAAGCTGCTTTTACACAAAAAAGCTGCATATTTACAAATTTCATCTGTGGACCTATGGGTTATGGGCCTAGGTATATATCAGAAGCTTTTTAATAGGCGGACTTTACAAACAAAACCTGACCAATCGAACATTGGTCATTCTTTGACTTCTCCACTTGGTTGAGCGCTTCAATCCACGCCGTCAATTCTACTCCATCAGATCAACGGCTATCACGCGTTCTCCAACTTTAACAAATTCTGTCGGAACTCAAAGAAGTTAAACTTCTTTGAATAATTCATCGAGTCCGCCCAGTGTGTTAACCCACACACACATTCGCAATTATCATCTGATCAGTCAACCAACGAACGATCCTGATGATCGGAACTCAATGAGGTTTTAAGCCCGTTGAATAAAACCTTATCGCGTCTGTTTTTGGAATTAACGGTCGTGCTTGTTTGCATGCAATATGGTTCGATCACCTTTCAACGGGCGATTCGATCACCTTTGGACTTTAAACTCATTTGGATGATTTTCTCGGGTCCGCTAGCCGAGATAACTTGCTCGCAAGTTCTTCGCGCGATCACTGTAGATCTCCTTCCATCGCACAACTATGATAGTTCCTTGAGGTTCTTCTTCCGCCAATATTATCTGTCGATCTAGACGATCCAACTATTATCGTTGGGTTTATTCAATCTCCTCTATTGACTTGATCTCATTCGCTATTGGTGGAATTACGTTATAACATAGAATTATCTTTGCCATGCTCTATTTAAGGCAAAGTTCATAGGAACTTCTTATTACACTCGCATCACTCCATACACAACTCACTCTATGATATCGAATTATGTCTGGACCATCATCGATCCTTGTAGTGATTGATGGTCGATCAACAACCTGTAACATGGGATTTAACTCTTTCAACGCATACATCTAAACTATAGGTAAACAATATACAGATACACAAAATCCAGACAACACACAATATTTCAATTATATACAGAATAATATTATAGTCTAAGGCGTCTCAGCCTTAATCACAAATTCTCCTGTGACTACATTGTATCCCCTCTATATCTATTTCACACAACACAAACTATCTTTATATAGGAAATTACAAAGGCATGGATAATCTAAGATCCACGATTTCCTCCCTTAATCGCTCAATCAAATCCCCTAAATCTCTCTATACGCATACATGGCACATAATTACTTTTAATTAAGTCTTCTAAAGACTCATCAATTCCATCAATTTAGCCCTGTTTAAAAAATAATTTGCCTCGGTTTACAAAGATTGTCCACGTTTCCTCTTTCATAGCTTTGGATTCCAATTTTGATTAAGGGTGCTCGGATGCTCCTGCATCAGGCTCTCTCTCTCTTTCTATCTCTTCCCTCCCACTTCCTGTCCCCCTCATTTTCTTGCTATCTCTCCCTTCTCACTTGCTCTCTCCCTCCACCTTTCTCTCTTTATGTCTTTATTCTTCCCTCCCTCTGTCTCCCCTAGCAGCTTCATCTCGCTCTCTCTTTGCCTCTCTCCCTCCTCTTTCTCAAGTTGTCTCTCTCTTCCTTTTTATTGCACCTCCCTTTATCTCCCCCCCATCATTCTCTCTCTCTCCACCCTCCAAATTTGTCACTATATCCCCTTCCAACTCCATCTCTCTTTCCCCCCCCCCTCTCCTTCTCTCTATCCTTGCCTCTCTCTCTTCCTTCCTCTCTCACCATCTCTTTCTCTCTCACCTCCCCTCGTCCCTCTCTCTTTCTCTCTCTCTCTCTCCTCCAGCTCTATCACTATCTCCATCCCCCCTCTCTCTCTCCCCCTATCTCCCCCCTTTATCTCTATGTTTCCCTTTCTCTCTCTTCCACTTCTGTCCCTCTCTCTTCTTTCCTTCTCTCTCTCTTCCCTCCTCTCCCCCACTCTCTCTCATTAGAGAAATTTTGAGGTCAAAAATGGGTCTAAAAAAAAAATGTACATAAAAATTAAACTTTATAAGAACCAATAAGATTCAATATGATGATGTCATCCGTGGGGGATGATTCATCATTTTTTGAGTAAAAGGTTAAAAAAATAAAAAATAAAAATTTCAACTTGTACTTTCAACTTATCTCCCTACGATTTTATTTAAATTTCAAGCGAGAGCACTCATTAGATGTGAAATTTAATTTTTCATCAAAGGAGTACCCATGTTGCATGCTTTCAATGGAGCCTACTACACCAAAATTGTGAAATACATGAAAAATGGTGATCTCATGTATTTCACATTTTTTATGTAGTAGGGTCCATTGAAAATATGTAATATGGCTATTCCTTGGATGAAAAAATAATTTATGCATCCAACAAGTGTTCCCGCTCGAAATTTGAGTAAAATCATAAGAAGATATGTTGAAAAAAAGTAGTTTTTTTTTTTTAGCGTCCAAAGCTTGATGAGGTGATCTAATATTATTTTATTATTTCCACTATTTTTTTATAATATTCTTTAGGAGGTCCATTTTAGACCTCAAATTTTTTCTAATTCCATCCCTCCCTTGTCACTCCCTCTCCCTCTCTAACTCTATCTCTCTATTTCTTTGTTCTTCCCTCCCTCTCATTCATCCTCCAGCTCCATCTCTATCTTCTACCTTACAAGCCACTAGACAGGGGGGCGAGGGGGGCTACCACCTGCCCTGTGACCCCCCTGCTACACCCGACGCAACTGCTATGAAGGTAAATTCCCTCTGTGGACATATGCGATCCCTCTAGCCCAATGAGAGGGTCTAGTAACAAACTAAACAAACTAACATAAATTTTCTTAGCTTATGTTTAACAAATGCAGAGAGACAGAGTGGTCTACCTCGCTCTGATGCTAATCACTCAATCCTTTTGAAGAGTACTTTGATTCTTTCGCTCCAGGCCTCACTCCTTACTTGTTATTCACGTCTAAGTACCCACAAGGAAGATCAAATAGTTGTGAAAAATACAAGAGCATATATGAAATACATCAAACATAAACTACTTAATAGATCAAGGAGTATTAAGCTAAAAGCAAAAACATTTACGCAATTATGGAAAGTGAACATCAGATGTATATATTAATAAGTTAAAAAAGGAAGCATACTACCTATGCCTTGATGTTGGAGACCTCCTTTCGTTGGATGTCCAAGTGACTCCAAGCAAAGACTCTTCAAGCACTCCTTCTCCAAGCTAGAATGGGTAGATTGTAAGTATAATCTCAACATATGAATCAACAATCAATGACCAACCATTTGGGGATGGAAGGGAGTGAATTTATAGGAAGGGAGAGGGAGTTAGGGATCCATAAAAGAGGGAGAAAGGTCCACAAATCAAGGGGAAAGCTCATGATGATAAGATCAAGAGGTGAAAATGGGAGATTTCGACCATATCAACAACAACCAATATCTAGCTCGTTGTTCTCGAAGGTTCTAGTGTACGAAGATTCTCCTCCAGTTTGGGAAAACTTGCCAGAAGAGGTTCAACGTGGGTTTTCATATCAAAACCCACGCTGATAGCTCTAGTGTAGAACTGCGCAACCTACCTTTAGCACGGGTAGCCAATGTAGTGAAACGTGCTCATTCTAAAATTTAGGTTTTTAGTCAACCTTCTTCAGAATGGATTCAGGGTAGTTTTCCTTTGATTGTTCAGAGAGGTTTTGGTCTCTATATCATGATGGAGATGCTGCACAATTGTCAATGTTTTGGAACTTCGAGATATGGAACAGGGAGTGAACAGGAGGTGTGACAAAATATTGTGTAACAGATGCCCCCTAAATCATGAAGGTAAAATAGGGAGTGATGGTTGAGATGCTTTACAAGTCACTGCAAGGACAAGAACAACATCGTAAGGAGACCTGCAAATGAAGCATATACATATACATATACATATCTGACATATTTGATGATCATGCCTAATCATACATTAATAAGCATTTAATAATACATGAATTTACGATATGGATGCAACCATATGAATAGAAGGGATCATGTGTATGGATACTCGGTATGGTCACATCCATATAAATAGAAAGGATCATGAATATGGACCCACAGTATGGTTGCAGCGATTCGAATAGAAAGAATCATGAATATGGACCCATGGTATAGTCGCAGCCATGCATTAAGAGGAAACATGTGTACAATCATGAATAACTCATAACTCCATGCAACATGGATTTAATCAGACAAAATCCAGGGTCTTGTGCTCCATCTCGATCCAATTAACGTATGAATTCTAACATGTGAATAGATGTGTCGAAGTCGAACATGATAGAAAACCACCTGATTACCGATCAATGATGTAAACCATTAACAGGCATGAGAGAAACCACCAATATTGACAATGGCTCTCAAGATATAATCAGCACAATCCACGAATGTGAATAATAGAGCTAAATTTGAACACCCGTGGAATCACTCGATTGAAGGTCAATGGTGTAAACATGTCGTCGAATGCAAAGAGCTTGCCATTGAGGCATGCAAGATCTAAGGTACTAGAAGGCAGTTTCTAAATCATCTTCCCAGATAATGAGTTGAAGTCGATAGGAATTGATCCATCAAAGGAGGGCCATAATGAATCTCACATCATCGACACAAAATAAAAGGATGTAGTAGAGTAGATAAGTGTAATCCAAGACTGTGGCAGAAAGTCGAAAAATGTATAAGTAATAAAGAAATATAGATAGGACTTCTTTTGAACATATTAGTGACTCGACTCCAGAGTTTAGCAACATTTGACTCAACATAGGATCAAAGGTCATGATGACAAATTGGTATAATTAGATGAGAGGGAAAATGGATTTCCCAAACCCAAGAAGGCAAGTGACTAAGTGAGGATGTCCTAGACCCAACATGAGCAATAGATGAGTGTCATGTTCAAGAGTGACATGCTACCTTAACAAAATACAAGAGATGATTACTTTCACTTCCCCCCCACCATTTCTAGCGAGTACCCCATATATTTTTTATCGCAAGCTTAAAGGGGATAACATATGCTTGCCATATAATTTCATTCTTCGGATGAATCCATATCCTAGTAAGTTTTACGAGTCCTAAGAAGGAGAAACTCGCTCTCATCATGGTGACAAGTCCTGCATCGTTTAAGTTTTATGAGTCCAACGAAGGTAAAACTCGGCATCGTTTTCATGTTTAGAGAGTTTGAAAAAAAAGTGAAAAAGAAACCTCCAAAGGTCACTTTTTGTAAATTGTCTCTTGAACTTGAAAAGGTAGAAAACAATATACAAGAGAACCTCTTAGCCATGTTCGACTAAGGCATTCCTTTTTCGTACAATAGTCTATCTCAGTCTGGAAAAGGGTTAAACTTATACTGAGAGACATCATTTCATTCACTTTAATGAGTTTGAAATGACAAATACTTGACAATCTTTTCATTTTTTGAGATTGAGAAAAGAGCTTAAAGATGACTCTAGGGGGTCGCTTTTTTGTTTATTTTTTACGAGTCCAAAAAAGTGATAAAATAAAACTCGTTGAATCATTCAAGATAAAAAAATATCACCAAGAATATATAACCTTTCGCTGCACATGGAAACACACATTACCAATTTCGAGGAAAAATATTAAAAAATGAGTGAAATATGCCCTAATTTGGCAAAAATATTATTTAAAACTTATAAATAGGGCAAAAAGTAAATGATTTTTACCATTTTACCAATTTTCAATTGTGAGAGAATTTTTACCTCATTTTACCTCGATTTTCAGGCAAGGAGCACAATCAATCCTAGACACCATTCGCCAAGCCACTTGTTGCATGTAAGAGATGCATCCCTTCACTTCATTTTTGTACTAATTTCATGCATTTTCATCCATAGATTAATCTATAAGGAGGGATCACAAAAATTTTATATCGTGAGTGATCCCGATGGATATTGGTGGCCACCCACCTATTCCACTTGGACCCCCACCCTTGTTTCTTTCAGTTTTTCAGTTTCCTTATTTGTAGCACAATTTACTATTTTTGGCAGTTTTTTCGGGTCTCAAACTTTCGGAGCTGTTTTGAGGCCCTAAACGACGTTTTTTGGGAAAAATTGGGAGCAACATGGATTTGGGCCATGTTTCTCACTCAAAAGTTGTACCCCTCAAATAGATCTTTCTAACGAGGTATTGTGCGCATCAAACGGAGATCGTATGCTAAAGTTACGACCCCAGGAAGTTGATGTACCAATTTACCCATACGGGGTCCATAGTTTGGCGTTTCATCTCCTAGGGTTAGGTTTTTGGATGTTTAGGGTTTTCCATTGTTTCTAAAAAATAAATAGGCCTTTGAGCCTCATTGTAACACAGTTCAAAGGCATGTAGTCACCACATCTCTTCTCAAAGATAAGCTATCATCGCCCGAGCTAGTCTTATTTCCACTATGTTTGTAAGCATATTTCAGTATTTGATATTAATGAAATGAAGTGTTATTTCTATTGCATCTTTGTATTTATAGTTATATCTGTAATTTGTTGCGTTCCTATTTAAATCCAGATCAGTGGGTGACCAACGCGAGTTTTCCCCATCGGACTCACACTGCTCACCTTGTGGTCAATTAGGCCCTCGCGTTATCAGTGTGAGAAAAATCATAAACAGTCACACTAGAGCCGAGGTAATTTTTTTTGTGTGAAATCCTCCATGTTAAATAGTTTATCTTGGAGTTTGTCTCCATGGAAGCTCACGAAATGTTGTTTTATTAATTTTCCACGAGATAATTAGTCCAAAATGGTGGTTAAATGGAAAGAAAGGGGACATGAAACTAAAGATGAGCATGTGGGTTGCTCAAGTTCTTCAAGATTCTTGGGATCAGATCACAGCTTGAGTTATTACAACATCAGATCAGTTGGTGGGATGTGGATCACTACCTATTCATGATTGGGGATCAAGAACTCAAAATAGAGGTTACGACATTTATTTCATTACCGAGTTGTATAGAAAGGGACAACGGGTTCTGTTGTTCGGTTCACGTACCAGAGGAGAGAACACGAACATGCTCATTGCGAGACATTGTCCAGGGACCAAAATGACCCAAAGTGGGAAAATCGACATAAATACCATTACAAATCTCCCACTTAGAACAATCCTGTGTACTATGGCCCGAATAGGTGGGGCTTAGGTGTTGCATAAGGCAACAAAATCTCATTTCCAGTATGCAATCGAGAGCCTGAATCCCACGGTTTTCAATTGAAGTGAGGGTTTGTTGGTGTGCATGAAGCACCAAATTACCAAGTGCAAGTTAGGGAGTCTGAAACAATTTGGTTTCGGATCCATTTTGGTGACGTTCATCCTGGAACGTGTACCATTATTTCACTATCAATGGTTAGAAGTGGATGCACCAGTGCCTATAGATCCACAGTTACTCATATGGGGAGGGTTGATGCCTCGTCATGGAGGCGGCTAGTAGATGTCATTCCCTCCTGCATTTTTTAGATGGTTGTATCAGCAACTAATCATGGTTGACGATTGGGCATACACATGCACAAATTTTTGAGGAGATTCAGATCTTCCACTTCCTCCAAGGGCACAATGGACCGATTCAGGTAAAAACTATTTTTGAAGTTTTGAAGTTTATTTTTTATTTTTTTTGTATGTGTACTAAGATTTAACTTATGATTATTTGTAGATGTGGGACCAAAGAGACCTCCAGGGGTTTCTCCAGTAGGCAGGCGAGTGGCACGCTAGATTGAGGAGGCTCCTTATGAGGAGAGAGCGGATCCTATTGTCGAGGTAGAGTGTAACCTGGAAGCTTTAACCAAGGGCATTCTAGAGTAAGCCTTGATTGATGAAGTGTCATTTTGTGCTACCATGAGCACCATGTGGGCGTATAGCCAACTCTAGTTTAATTTCTGCACTGTTGTAGGGTTATAAAGCCATGTGTCTTAGAACACAGATTTTGTCATTTTGATGTAGCAAACTCTCTCTCTCTCTCTCTCTCTCTCGCTATATATATTTTATATATATTATATATTATATATATTATAATATATATATATATATATATTTATATATATATTATATATACATGTTTTTTCTGTTTACCATGTCTATTATGGGATGTTTTATGATTTACATCTTTCGCAAATGTCTATCTAACACGTAGTTAGCCAATACATCTGTTAATGTGTTCATGTGTCTCAGAATGTGATGATAAGTAATAAAATTGAAGTCTCCTCCCAAAATACGAACTCGCAAATACATTCTCAAAATTTGAGGGTTTCTAACTGAATATTGTCCATTAAGTTGCATTACAATGAGTTGTGAATCAAGTTTCACGATTAACTCCCTAATGCCAAGAGTGATATCCTTTGACAAAAGCTCCATGACCACATTATATTTGACAATTTTATTAGTCATACGACCTAAACATATACCTTGTAAATTCACTAACTCACCATTAAGGTCATAGATTTCCCATGCAACGGAAGATAGATTATGTGTACTACAATAAGCACCATCACTAATCTAGGATGATTGATCCAGGAGGATCCTAGAGAATTGATCCAGGGGGATCTTCAGAAAGTACCAGTGGCATGGTAAAAGGCTCAAAGCTCAAAGTGGCAGAATTTGGATAAATTTAGCATCAGATCGAAGTGCTTGTCATCCTGATTCCAACGGTGTAAAGGACACTCAAATCTGAGTTCATATGAAGAGGTTAGAGAAAGTGAAAGTTTATGTTTGACTTATCCAAGTGGCAGGCTGAGATGACGAGGAAAAAGTATCAGTAAATGGGGAAGTGCCAAGTGGCAAGCTGCCATTGGTCCCGCATATCACATATCACAGCAAGGAGAAGAAGCGACTTAAGGAAAATTGTCCCTAGGCAAGTTGTGATGTGATAATCGCTTATCGTAATTGCAAAAGGAAAGTGTTAAAAAATTGGCCGGTGGCAGAACCAAGGTTGCAATGTGATCAAATTGCAATCGCAAATTGCAACGGAAGAAGTCATATGGAGTACCACCCCGGGATTCTCCGATTGCAATTTGTGATGGGGTTCCTGAATGCGATATTTTATATGTCATGTTTAATACTCTAGGCGGGTCTGCTGTATCGCAGAGTGCTTGTTGTTTTGGCTTGGGTCTGACCACCAATTGTGGGGAACGCTGATAGTCATGCCGTTGAGTTGAATGCATAATTTAAAGGAATTTCACCATATTTCTAAGGTTGTTGCCATGTCTTATTTAGGCTCGAGAACCTCTGTTAGGAAATCAAGCCCGCCTGCTTAACTTGGTCTATGCTTGGAAATTGCTCGGGTATTGAGGGATTTGTCACCATGCTTATATAAAAGGCCATTTGTGTCGGAAGAAGGTAGAGGGGATTAGAGGAATAGTTCCTAAGAATTCCACATAGTAGACACTGACCTGGCAGTAGGTCAAGACCTCGCCTTGAGCAGCAGGGAGGTTTTGAGAAGTTGCAGAAGGCTCGATTATCCAAATTGGGTGTTTGGATAGGCATTTTTGCACTATTTTTCGCTAGGGTTTCAGTGGTATTGTTTGTTTCTGAAGCTGGGCTCTCCATTCTTTGTACATCTTCCAGCATGGATGTGTCATGATTTTAGAGTGTGTTTCTTGTACTTTTATCTCTTTTTATGCTTCTTAATGAATGAAGGCCTCCCCACCATTGAGCAGGGCCCAGAGACGTAGTCCAAATTAGATGAACTCTGTAATCAAATCATTGTGTATGGTTTTTTATGTTCTTCTAAATATTTCTACATTGTTTATGTGCTTTTAAGTTCCATGGTTAATTAGATCTGTTATATGTAATTCCGATGGATCTGTAAGTAAAATATCTTGGATCAAGTTTGGTATCAGAGCAGGTATTTGTAGATGCGAATTGCATGAGTATATGCTAACCTGAAACAAGCTGCGAAAAGGAGAAGGAACGCTTAAGTCCTTTGATCTTGAAGTAGGACGTGCACAATGAAGAAGAAACATGGGAAACGAAGAAGCTCGTTGGGAAGAGGAACAACATTTCCACAAGGTATTCTACAATATGGCAAAGAAAGTGGACAAGCTGTTTTCAGAGTATGAGAAGGCACTTGGGCACAAGAAGGAAGGTGTCGATGATAATAGATCAACAAATCATGAAGGTGGTGGAGAAGATCCTCCTCCCTCTCCTTCTTCAAGATATAGCTCTCATCACTCTCATCATGATTCCAAACATTCATCTAAGAAACCATTCTTCAAGTTAGATGTAAAGTTTGACCTGTCGATGTACAATGGAGAGTGTAGTGCAGAAAAACTTAATAATTAGATAAGGAAGATAGAGGTTTATGGCCAAATCCAGCATATCGAAGAAGATGAGGCGAAAGTCTGTTTGGCATCTCTTCAGTTGAGAGACACTTCTCTTGTTTGGTGGGAGAATAAGTTGCAGAAGGGCAACACAAAGTCAGGTAACCTTTTGTCCTCTTGGTCTAGTTTTATTTATGCATTCAAAGACCAATTTTACCCTTTGGGTTGTAAACAAAAGGCACTTATGGAATGGAAATATCTAAGGCAAGGTAAAGGCCGAAATGTGCAAAGCTTCAGTGAAGAATTTTGGAAGCAAGCATTAAATCTGGGCATCTCATTAGATTCGTCGGAGACTGTAACTAAGTATGTAGGTGCGCTACATAGTTACATCAAACACTCACTATTATTGTTCGAGCCTACTACAATTGATGTGGCCAATGTAAAGGATATTCATCTTGAAAATCGAGGCAAGAATGATAGATATGATCAAGCCAAGAAACCACCATTCAAACCTCAGCATGGAAAATTCCAGAAGAATGGCAAAGGGAAGGATAAGAAGACTGTCGCAGCCAAGAAAGGGGATAGAGCAACACTGTCTTTTACTCATTGCAAGGAAGATGGTCATGAATAGAACCACTGTTGGAAGTCGCATATGGAGCTGAGACCGAAGAGATTCAGTGGAAAGGGGAAGCTGAAGACAGTAGCAACAACGAAGGAACTTGGATCAGATTCTGGCGATGAGACATTGATCACAGTCGTAGGCGCAAGAGGTACTCTTTCTGTTAATGATAGTTCTGATGCGATTGCAAGTACTAGTTATTTGAATGAGCTTGTAAGTAATGAGGGAAAAAGAATTGAGTTATTCCACATTGAGTTATTATAAAACACACAAAGGTGGAAACTTTGTTTGATTCAGGTTCCCAAGAAAAATTAATCTCTGTTTCCTTAGTGAAAAAGTTAGGCTTGGAAACTAAGCCTCATCTGAGTCCATACCCGCTTGGTTGGGTAAGTGATAAAGCCAAATTACAGGTCACCAAGCAGTGTAGGGCCAAATTTTTTATTGCTTCCAAATTAGTTGATGAGGTAGAGTTAGATGTTGTGCCTTTGGACATCTATGGAATCATCTTGGGAAGCCCATATCTATATGACATAAAGGAAGTTTTCTTTCGACATGAAAAAAATACCACCTCACAAAGGATGGGGTAGAATATATAGTCATAGCTCATCATACAAAAGTTAATTCTAGCCTTGTATGCGTAAGACATATTAAATGACTAGTTAATTCCAACAAAGGGTTCATGCTAATGATAGTGAGAGCGAAAGAGGTCGAGATGGCTGACGCTTTCAAAGATTGTAATCTTGATCATAAGAAAGAATTGTTTGAAATTATTTATGACTATGATGGATTGTTTCAGGAACCGAGAGGGTTGCCCCCAAAATGGGAAATCCAACATGAGATCCATTTACAATAGGATGCTCCTTTGCTGAATAATAACATGTACAGGATGGCATCTATCGAGATCTAGAAGATCAAGAAATAGGTGCAGCCACTGTTAAATCAAGGAGTCATCAGACCGAGTTCTTCTCCTTGTGTCTCACTAATTGTGTTGGTGCCAAATAAATATGACACATGGAGAATGTATGTAGACTACAGGGTGCTAAACAAGATTACGGTGAAGAATCGATACCCTCTCTCTTGCATTGATGAATTGTTAGATCAATTGAAAAATGTTGTTTATTTTACAAAATTGGATTTGCATAGTGGATATCACCAGGTTAGAATTGCAGAGCAGGACGTTTGGAAGACTATGTTCAAAACCAAACAAGGGTTGTTCAAATGGATGGTGATGCCATTCAGACTATGCAATACTCCGAACACATTTATGAGGGTAATGAATGATCTATTTAGGCCTTTTCATGATCATTTTGTGCTTGTATATCTAGACGATATTCTTGTGTATAGTAGGACATGGGATGAACATGTGTGTCATATGAAGAAAGTGCTTGATGTTCTAAAAAATGAAAAATTGTATTTGAAACTGTCAAAGTGTGAGTTTGGGAAACCCTCTCTGGTTTATTTATGCCACATAGTCGCAATGGGAAATTGAGGATAGATAGCTCTAAAGTGGACACGAATATGAACTGGACTGAGCCCAAAAATGTTACAGAGGTCTAAAGTTTCTTGGGCATGGTACAATATTGGAGAAGGTTCATTGCGAACTTCTCTATTATCGCAGCCCCCTTGCACACATTGACCAGTGTGAAGCAGGCCTTTCAGTGGGGAGAAAAGCAACAAAAATCCTTCGACACGCTGAAAGTGAAGATCATCACACCACCAGTCCTAGCCTTACCACACCTTCAACAACTTTTGAGATTGAAACAAATGCCGGCGGATATACCATGGGCACTATATTGATGCAACAGAGAAATCTTGTATGTTACCATTCAAAGACTTTCTCCCAGGTTGTTGTGAATTATCCCACGTACGAAGGGGAGTTGTACACCTTGGTTCAGAGTTTAAAGAAGTGGAAACACTACCCGATCGACAAGGAGACCATCATCCATACTGGCCATTAGCCCTTGAATTACCTTCAGTCACATACCGAGCTTCAACAAGCCTGTCATTTCAGATGGATGGGATTCCTCCAGCAATTTCATTTGGTAATAAGTTACAACAAGGGCGCGAGCAACAAAGTAGTAGATATGTTTTCTCTCCCTCATATTTCTGCATCTATAGTTTTGCAAAATGTTTCTTTATCATTATAAAGTTATGATTTTAAGGACATCAATGCAAAATTGACTTGTGGATCGCAGTTGGACAATTATTACTTGCAGGGAAATCTATTGTACCACCTTAGAAAATTGTGCATACCCATTGATGAAAGGGTACATGTAATCCGAGAGGCTCATACCTCTCTGGTGTTTGGTCATTTTGGGATTGAAAAAACTTTATGTCATTTATAGAGGTTTTGTTTTTGGCCTCATATGAAAAACATTATGACTCGCTTTGTAAAGGGTTGTGTGTTGTGTTTTGTTTCAAAGCCCTCTAATAAAAGCTTGGTCTCTATAGACCACTCCATATTCTGAGTCAACCATGGGAAAGGGTGTCCATGGATTTTGTAGGAGGTTTGCCTATGTCTAGGAAAGGTCATGACTATTTGTATGTCGTTATGGATCATTTTAGTAAAATGTGTATTTCAATGCCTTGTAAAAAGAAGGTCACTGCTTATCTTTCTTTCAGCGTGTTTGGGTCCATTTTGGGTTGCCCACATCTATTGTGTTGAATCGATACTCTCGCTTTCTTGGAGAGTTTTAGAGTAGCTTGTGGAGAATGATGAACACTAAGATGAAAAGAAGCATGACATTTCATCCACAGGCTGATGGGTAGATAGAGGTCGTCAATCACATTGTGGTACACTTGTTACAAGGCTATTGTGGAAAAAATCCCAAGTTGTGGGATGAACAACTTCCTTATGTGCATCATGCATACAATCGAGCAGCACATTCATCTACATATAGCTCACCATTTGAGACATGTTTTGGCTATCTACCAAGGGATCCCTTAGACATGGTATTTGGGAAATATGACAATGGAAATGGATGAGATGATAGAGACAAAGCACGAAAGTTTATTCAGCGGATACATGTGATTCATTAGGTAGTACAGGAGTAGTTGGAGAAGAGTTAGGCTCGGTATAAAGCTCGACATGATAAGCATTGAGTTGACCATCAATTTCAAGTTGGGGATAAGGTATGGCTCCACATCAGCAAGGATAGAATGAAGGGAGAAGGGAAGAAATTGAGACCCATTTGACATGGTCCCTTAACCATATTGGCAAATATTGGAGACAATTATTTTCATCTTGACTTGCCCACTTATATGCAAATGTACTCAGTGGTAAATGTTGAAAACTTGAAGCTTTATGAACCTCCATTGATTATGGATACCAAGGAGGTTGCACAGATTCCTACAGTGAACGACTTTGCACTAGATTATCTAGACAAGTTGCTTGAAGATATAATTCTCAACAGGAAAAACAGAACTTCATGAAAGGTATATGTGGAGTACATTCGTGTTGGCTTCAATGGAATGCATCTAAGAAAATCTCAATGGATGGAGAAAGAGAAAGTGAGGGAGTAATTTCCTCACTTTCTAATGGACTGAAAAGGCTTTTGGTGGTCCAAAATATCTTAGTGGGGAGGATTAATCCAAGTGCATCAATGGAGGATTGATCTAGGAGGATCTTGGAGGATCGATCCAGGTGGATCTTCAAAAAGTACCAGTGGCATGGTAAAAGGCTCAAAACTCAAAGTGGTAGAATTTGGGTAAACTTAGCATTAGATCGAAGTGCTCGTCATCCTGATTCGAATGGTGCGAACATCACTCAAATATGAGTTCATATGAATAGGTTAGAGCAAGTCAAATTTTATGTTTGACTTGTCCAAGTGGCAAGCTGAGATGACGAGGCAAAATTCTTAGCGAACGGGGAAGCGCCAAGTGCAGGTTGCCATTGGTCCCACATATCACATATTACAGCAAGGAGAAGAAGCGACTTAAGGAAATCATCCATAAGAAAGTTGTGATGTGATCAAATCGCAATCACAAATCACAAGGGGAGCAGTCATATGGAGTACCACCCCAGGATCTTCTAATTGTGACTTTCGATAGGGTTCCCAGATGTGATATTTTATATGTCATGTTTAATACTCCCAACGGGTCCACCGTATCGCATAGTGCTTGTTGTTTTGGCTTGGGTTTGACCGCCGATTGCAGGGAACGCCGATAGTCATCTCGCCGAGTTAAACACATAGTTTAAAGGAGTTTCGCCATATTTGTAAGGTTTTTTCCATGTCTTATTTAGGCCCAAGAACCTCTGTTGGCAAAATCAAGCCTACCTGCTTAAATTGGTCTATCGTTGGAAATTGCCCAAGTATTGAGGGATTTTCTGCCATGCGTATATAAAAGGTCATTTGTGTCAGAAGAAGGCAAAGGAGATCAACAGAATAGTTCAGAAGCATTGCATGCAACAGACCCTGACCAAGTAGCGGGTCGAGACCTCACCTTGAGTAGTAGGGAGGTTCCGAGAAGTTGTAGAAGGCTCGATTATCCAAATTGGGTGTTTGGATAAGCATTTTTGCACGATTTTTCACCAGGATTTCAGTGGTATTGTCTGTTTTTGGAGTTGGGCTCTCCATTCTTTGTCCATCTTCTAGCGTGGAGGTATAAGGATTGTAAATAATGTTTCTTGTACTTTTATCTCTTTTTATGCCACTTAATGAATGAAGGCCTCTCCACTATTGAGAAGAGCCCAGAGACATAGTCCAAAATGGACGAAATCGATAATCAAATCATTATGTCATGGTTTTTTTATGTTCTTCTAATTATTTCTGCATTATTTATGTGCTTTTAAGTTTCATTCTTAATTAGCTCTGTTATATGTAATTATGATGCATCTGTAAGTAAAATATCTTGGATCAACCACCAAAACTGATGTAATGGTTGGATGACATTTACAAACCAAGTAGAGCACGAGGTAAGGAAAGGAAATCATTTGTAAAAGCAAACTAACACACGAAAACTACACTACACACTAATGTACATATGCATAATAATTGTTTAGGTAAATCTAGTTTCGGGGTTCAACCAAAGAATTTCATTCATAATCTACTAACTCATAGGCACCTTTTTGTAAAAATCATTTGACAATGTAAGGCCCATGCCACATTGGTTCAAATTTCCTAAATCCCAATTTATCATTGACTTGATCATATAGCAAGATGAAGTCACCTTAAAAAAAAATGCATGGAGAAACAGTTCTATCATATTGAGCCTTAACTCGTTTCTTTTGGGCTTCAATTACTAACATTGCAAGACGACGAGTTTCATAGAGTCTTTCGAGGTAAAGTAAATGTTCCTCCTCGGGTGAGGTATCAGGGAGTAATTCGATAACTAGTTTCAGTGAAGGAATTTCACACTCAATTGGAAGAGTTTCCTTTAGACCATACACCAACTGAAAGGGTGTGAATCCAGTGGCAATCTTAGCCGTGGTTCGATAAGCCCAAAGAGCTAAAAATAGCATGAGATGCTAATTTAGTCTATGCATCCAAATGGTGCGTTGAAGCATGGTAACCAAGACTTTGTTGACTGCCTTAACCTCGCCATTGGCCTATGGACAATAAGGACTTGAGTTGTCATGATGCAAACCCAACCAAGCAGTGAGCTCTGCCATCATGTAATTTCGGAAATGAGATACATGACCAATAACGATGGCATGAGGGACACCAAATCAAGCTATAATATGGTTGAAAATAAATTGAGTGGCATTTCTACTATCAACATCATGTGTGGGCATCGCTTGGGCCCATTTAGTGAAATAATCAACGACGACGATGATATAACCATGCCCCCCAGCCGAGCGAGGGTTACATGTCATGAAATCAATACCCCATTTAGAAAAGGGGTCGAGAGTAACAAATGGGTGTAGGGGTGCAGGTGGGGCATGTTATTTACGGTTGTAAATATGGCAGGCGTGACATTTTTGGACTCCTAAAATGCAATCTTTAAAGACCAAAGGCCAAAAATAACATACATGAAGGATTTTCTGAGCAGTAGCATATACTGACATGTGACCATCATAAGCCCCAGAGTGGCAGCCATTTAGGACATTCTCAGCTTCTTCGAGTGTCAAACATCTATGAAGGATAGAATCGACACCAACATGGTACAGAGTATTGCCAATGATTCGATAGGGTTGGGACTGATGTCGAATGCGACGATGTTCAGAATTGGACAACTCTGATCGAAAATTTTGCTTTAGAGATAAAAAGAAATATCCCTGTACCATGGGCCAAGAGTGTTGATGAGAAAGAGAGTTTCATCAGGAATGAGCTCATTAAAAGTCGTAGATGTGGTTGCGGAGGGAAGGTCACAAATTAACTCAAGGAAAACCACTGATTTCTTTGATTTGGAAGTAAAAAATTCCAAATCAAACTTCTGAAGACTAACAATCCACTTAGAATGCTTTCCACTCAGTAATTGACAAGTCATGATGTAGGTCATGGGGTTGTAGTCATAATTCACAGTGGTTTTCCGCAAGAGAATCTAGTGTCGAAAGGGTTGAACAATGTGAACAACTGCTAAATCCATTTTCTCAACATGGGCATATCGAGTCTTAGTCTCGATAATATTTCAAGTTAAGTAGTAAAACACGTGTTCGTTTCCATCATCATCATCCTGCGCGAGTTCCATGGTAATAGTACTATCGGTTGCAGCCAAGTACAAGAAGTAATCACGATGATAATTAGGGGGGTGCAGTAAAGGAGCATTAATGAGGGTGTTCTTTAATGCAACAAAATAATTTTGAGCAATTTCATCCCAAATAAATGGGATCCCATTTTTTAGTAAACGAGTAAATCCCTTGGCAAGTTTAGCATAATTGGGTACTAAATGATGAAGGAAATTAGATTTCCCTTGCAGGCTCTGCAATTGGTGTAAAGATGATGGAGGGGGTAAATTCACAATGGCCTCAACTTTGAGGGGGTCAATTTGAATGCGTTCCTTAGATACCACAAATCCTAGGAGATGACCAGATTCGATGTAGAAGACACACTTATGAAATGTCAAGCGAATATTGTAGTGTTTACAATGAAGAAACATCGCTCAAGGTTGGTTAGGATGATCATGACGCTTAGTAGAATGGGTCGGTAAGTCATTAAGATATGGTTGAATGATGTGTTTGATGTCATGAAAATCATAATACATTGTTCATTGGAAGGTAGCGCCAACATTTTTCAACCAAAAGGGAGTTTTTTGTAGGCAAAGGTTTCCCATGGACAGATAAAAGAAGTTTTATGTTGATCAGCGGGAAGAATGTTAATCTGGTTGTAGCCAGAAAAAAGCATCCATAAAAGAAAAAATCTCACTCCCGTCACATTCAGTAATGATCTGGTCTATAAAATGAGTTGGATAATTATCTTTCAGATACGCCCAAATGATATCACGGTAATCAACACAAACACGAATAGTCCCTTGTTTTTTAATCACATGGACAATGTTCAAAACCCAATATGTTATTGGAATGGGGTAAATGAAACTAGCCTTTAGAAGTTTTTCAACCTCTCCCTTTATAGAGGCTTCCTTTCTAGGGTGCACTGGGTGAAGGTGTTGGCAAATAGGCTTCACATTTGGATAAGTAGGAATTTCGTGCAGCACTATGCTCAGATCTATGCTAGGTATTTCTTCATATGACTAGGCAAAGACATCGCGAAACTCCTCAAAGAGGGTAGTGTAAATATTGATCTCATTTGCAGAATAAGAAAACCTGACATGGATGTTCTCGAAAATTCTTGGTTTAACAGAAATGTCGATGGGAATTGTAGCAGTAATGTTCCCCATGTTTCCCTCAGACAAAACTTCGTGCACCAAAATAGGCGTTTGAAGTGGATGGGTTAGTGTATGGGAAACAAAGGTATCTAAACACGATTAAATATTTACGAGACTCAGGAGAAATGAGGGACAATGATGGGCATCATTCCAAGCAGTTTCCTCAAGAGAGATAACCTCAATGATACCCTCATGTGGGAAATGTCTCGTTAAAGGGATCCAAAGAATCCCAAGAACCAAGCCAAGGGGATTGTGAATATGCGTCTAGATGCATACCAAGAGTAGCATGACTTTCAGAAGTGAGTGTTGAAGCCAAAACAATGCCTTGAAATGCTTGTTCTGCTGGGTTGAGTGACATGAAATTTCTAAAAGAATCAACTTGATCAAGATGAGGAATGATCTAAGGATCGTAAGAACTAGAGATCATGTTGATGGAAGCGGCGTTTAGAGGTGGGAGGGCAAAAGTTCCCATAAGAGCAGAGTCTTTGAAAAGACCCACCCCAACACTCTCATAAGGGATGTCAATATTTACCACATATGGCACATTGTTGTTCAAAGAACTAGAAAAGAAAAAGGCTAATTGATCAACAGTGACTATTTTACCCTCATGAGGATAACGGAGCACATGGAACAAAAAAAAACCACACAAAACATAGCGTTATTCCAACTTCGACCAAGTAGAAGGTTATAATTAAAATTGGCATCAACAACTTCTACTTCTACGTTAACTGTTTTTCCTTCCAATGTTATGGGCAAGTACATGAGAATATTGTAAGGATGAGATCCTTTGTGATCAAAGGCTTCTAAGTTGTTCAGAGACTGGTTGAGAGGCAGAGAGCCAATAGCTTTTGAGCATGAGATAGACATGATGCAGGTGGAAGCACCCTCATCAATCACATTCTGATGAATCGTCTTCCCTTTTATAATGACTTGGATTAAAAAGGCAAGTTGATGTGGAAGACGTGGAACATGATTTTCCAGGTCAAAAGTAATCAGACTTGAATCAATAGGTTCAATTCCTCCTATAGCGGATAGTAATGCTTTCCACTGCGATGGACAATGCTGGAAAAATTCCAAGGCAGATATTGTCAAAGGTGCTTGAGCTAAATATTCGACAATATTGTAATGTTGGGCAACTCGCGCATTCAGATTGTAAGATTATTTCCAAAGTCTGATAGCCTTTTGACTAAGTCACAACAAAAATAGGTACCTTTCCACTCATATAAACCAGAGAACCCGAAGATATAGAAGATTACGGTTGTTCTACCAATTGGGTTTGCTATGATGGAAAAGTTTATTTTAGTGTATCTAGTGTCCCTATAGTGCCTTTTAACAAGCAACTAACTTTAGCACGATGGGGACAATCTTTGGTATAGTGATCTTCCTCATAAATGAGGCAAGGATATTTGGGGTTATGTTTAGATGCATCTTCAACAAATGATTTCGAAGGATCTTGTTTTGGGGTATTAGATTTGGATTTTCTTTTACCCTTCTTTTTACCTTTTGAGGTTTTGTCTGTCGTGGTAGAATGAATGACATTAACCTCGAAGGTTTTACTAGGATTTGGAGAGGAATTCGAAGGAGGATTGAATGTAGTAGTTGAAATGAATTTCTACTTCGAAGAAGCTTTACTGGAAGTTTGAATTACTGACCCAATAATACCATCGATAGGTGGTACATCTAGAGGCTTAAAAGATGCTAGATCCATAGATGGTCTCAGATCATAATGCAAGAGATCATATAACGTGCTAGATTGGGAATATACCAAATCTAAATATTGGGCACAGGAAATGTCTTGATCTTCGGTCACACAACCACCCATAGCTATGTCCTTGGAAATTTTATTAATGAATTATTTGGTAAACCATTTAGCTAATAGCTCATCAAGTATATCAAACTTGATAAGATGACGTTGACATCTCTACTCATGGATATGATTAGATATGTGCGTAGCAATATTATGTTTCAAAGACGTAAGGATTAGGGGAATTTTGAGGTCTAAAATGTGCCTCCTAAAAAAATGTACAACCAAACTAAAATTAATAAGAACCAATGGGATTAAAGATGATGATGTCAACCATGGGGGATGATTCACCATTTTTTGAGTAAAAGAGTAAAAATATTAATAAATAATAAATAATAAAACTACTTTTTCAACTCATATTTTCAACTTATCTCCCTAAGGTTTTACTCAAATTTCGAGCGAGAGTACTCATTGGATGCAAAATTGAATTCCTCATCCAAGGAGTACCCATGCTGCATATTTTTTATGGACACTACTACATGAAAAATGAAAAATACATGAAACAAAGTGATTGCAATCACGTTTTTCATGTATTTCTCATTTTTCGTGTAGCAGGGTCCATCGAAAGTATGCAACATGGGTACTCTTTCAACGAGGAATCAAATTATGCATCCAAGGCGTGTTTATGCTTGAAATTTAAGTAAAACAATAGGGAGATGAATTGAAAATACGAGTTGAAAAAATATTTTTTTATTTTTTCCCTCTAAAATTTGATGATGTAATCTAATATTATTTTATTATTTCCACTATTATTTTATAGTTTCCTTAGGAGGCCCATTTTAGACCTCAAAACTCCCCTAATGCAGATGGGTACTAATTTCATAGCGAACTAGTAACTGGAAGTGAGTACGGAAGGCCATTGCTAAAGAGTTGAAGTCTTTATAGGCACCTTGAGGTAACTCGATGTACAATTTCATGACAACACCCTTCAGGGTTTGCTGGAAAATATGTAGACGAATGGAGTGCTCAACCCAAGAATTGGATGAACACCATACATGGTAAGTCATAACATCGGCCTGGGCATCTTCTCCAAACTTTCCTTCGAATTTCGTACAATCGTCCAGAACCTTAGTAGGAACCAGAGGCGAATATGACAAATGGAGTATTGGATCATTCGTGAGTCTTGACACATATGGTAGTTCTAATGTTGTTAGAAATGGAAATTGTGGATTGAAAGGCATGGGAGGCCTTTGATAAGGCCCAATTTATGGATTGCAACCTTGTTGGTATGGGTTTTTCCGCCAAAGTGGCGATTTTTTACCGTAAGGAGCTTGATATCACCCCCACTAAGAGGTATTCTGACCATACAAAGGTGGATTTTCCCCCCACAAAGGTGGTTTTTTACCAGGGTAAGGTTGATACTGACCCGTCATAGGATGTTGAGAACCATAGGGTGGATAAACAACTTGCGAAGAGTATGGATTATAGGGCTGGTGGTGCAACTGTTGACCCTGGTGGTAAAATTGTTGACCCTGCTGCTGCAGGGGTTGACCTTGTTGCTGTAAGGGTTTACCTTGTTGATACAAGGGTTGGTTTTGCTGCTACAAGGGTTGCCCTTGCTGCTGCAATGGTTGTTCATAAAGCCCCTGTTGCACATAAGGTCCTTGTTGTACATAAGGTTGTTATCATTGGAATTTTTTCTTGCGGAATTTGTTGAGTTCCAGGTTGGTACTAATAGGTTGCATCTTGAAATTGCCCAGATGCCCCAAATAAGGGATTTGAACTACGCTGCATTTGGGGGCCTTCCTATTAGATAAAGGGTGGATTTTGAGGCTATTGTGAGCCATACAGAGGGTACGGTTTCTAGTAGGGTATCTAGGCCAAAAGAGGTTTTTGATATGGGATTTGGCTTGATCCATATGGAATAGATGATCCACTAGGATAAGGTACATTGCTAACATGTTGACTAGCTCAGGTAGCATGATTTTGAGATCCACTCACCTAAGTTACACTTGAAATAGGAGGTACATATGGAGGAGGTAGTTGATGCCTCCCATGCGGTAGGATAAGTGGTGGAACATATTTTCCACTTAATGGAGGACCCAAAGAAACTATAGGGACATTAACTATCCCAACCATAACCGTCAATTGTAAAATAACTGAAGAAACTACAGTCGGCATAGGAATTTGAGAGGCTACGCTTGAAACAAATGGACCAAAAATAGGCATCATGCCTGACGACCAAAGAGGATTGTGATAAAATGAAGATGCACTTGGATTATCTAAAACCAATTGAGCCAAAGCAATATAACTAGGTGGAAACAAACGTTCACTACTTTCAGGTGGTGGTGGAGAAAAGCCTTCAGGTGGAAAGTCATATTCATCACTATTGCCAACATCAGGAATGTGAGTGGCTGAGACTTATGGAAGACCTTGAGGAGAGGTTGAGAAATCACCTTCTGATGCCATGGGTGGAAATAGTTGGCGAGGGGGAATATGAGATGATGGTGGAGATAATGCCAAAGGCACACTAGGATTATTGTATGGACTATACGACAGTTGAGGATATATGACCAATGGATCAAAAAGTGGATTCAAAGGGAATAATACAAACCTCTATGGACACTCGGGATTTTCTGGTTCATATTCCTAAGATGATGAGTCTCGAGGTGGAGGATGAGAACAAAGGGGTTGAATACTCGGGATAATTCCAAGTTCAAGACCTTGGTCTTCAAGTGACTGTGAAATCTCAAGATGGACTCCTTGTGATGACCCTTCAGTGTCAGATGATGAAGGGGAAATGTAAGGTGAACCTGGTTGTTCAGCCATGATGACCTTCTCTCAAAAACAACAAGGGGTGGTTGATTTGAGCCTATAATTAAAATTTACTATTAATTAGGAAATACGAGTCCAAGGATAAATGCATAGGTAAGTCATGTTATCAAGGGTAGTTAAATTTTAGAACTTAAAAACAAAAAATAAATAAAAAAGGGTGTACTAGGCAAGAGGGTTTACCAAGTATCCATGAACCATTATATACACCTTATCTGGAACCAAGGACTTAATGTATAATGAATGATCTCCTTGAATGTTGTGTTCGGTGTATCACATCTACAAGGTGGTTGACTCAGTTACCCATGGCAAAAGGATAGAAACCTAGTGGAGTCTCCCAATATATACTCGATGGTACAGGGAACACAAGTTTGTGTTAGCATCGTCTAATGCATAATCGTTCGATGAGAGCATTCCCATATACTTGCTATACTAGAGTGCCTCTAATATACCTAAGAGTACTCAAGAACCTTTGATATACTTCTGTACTGGAACAAAATTTCATCCTTGGTGTTGTCGCTAAATCTTGCACCTGCAACACAAGTGCCACAGGGGGCAAGGAAAGATCCCTGAGACAACCTCTGGGTTTATTGTAGACCATTTCCTAGGACATCTTTAATAGAGGAGTGCTTGTAAGGTTATATGTGGGGTTTGCAACGCTCCAACTGTCACGTAATGAAAGATAATGAGGGGGCTTGGTTCATTCCTCCAAAGGTATGAGTTATGGATTTCAAGTACTCCCTCACACACACAGTTCCCAGTAGTATCATTGTTGGGTGATTTAATTGTCTGTTAAATCCCTATTATTTAATTGTCAACCTAGGGGTTTCGTAAAACTTAGAAGCAAACCAAAATATATGGGACCTCAGATGCAACTATAATCAGCTTTAGAAGATAAGCTATGGAAATTGAAGGGAATGCAATTATAAACTAATTAGAAGTGCATATTACAAATATAAAATTTAACTAAGTAATTTCTAATTCATTATGTAATAAGGAGGAGAAGTGGCTACTAACTTAGGAGAACCAGATTTGTCCTTCTTCTATAATATTACTACATGAACAGAAACAAAAAAAACCACTAATGGACAATAGCTTAAGATGCATAAACAAATAATAGAAGAGGCTCCTAACAAAGGAGGTCCTTGTTGTTCTTCATTACAAATTCATTCATCATTAATGCCATTGTTGGAAAACTGGAAATTCAAAAAATCACTTGAAACTAGAAAAAAAGAATGAATTTCAATTATTACTCATATCAAATGGAAGAGAGCCTAACTTAGACCCTTGTTTGTCCTTTCATATGCTGATAAGATTTAAACTAAAATTCTTTTATTAATAATGAAAAATCTTCAAACATCTAAGTAATTAAATGAGAATATAATCTATAATGAAATAAAATGTTTCTTTGATCCTTTTAGAGTGAGCTCAATTCTTTTAAGAACAAAGTGACAAACTATTCCATAAATTCATTTAATACATCAAGACAATTTATATCTAAAACTATAGAAAGAAAATTGTATTCTATTCCATCATAAGTTAGGATACATGCTCCAAGAGTTCTCTCTTTGGAATGGAGGAGGTACTCCTATTTATACAAAAACATAAGAAACTAACTCATTAATGGAGATCCATTACTCCCTCCTAGATCCACAAATCCTTCATATGGTTACAACCAATATGAGACACATATTCCTTTATCCATGATTTTTCTCCATGCGATATGCTTGACCCCTATCCCTAATCCCTTCAAATATTCAAGAGAATTCGAATTTGAGTCTTGGAGGCCACATAAGAGTGTCTTGGAACGTTCCAGATCACCTACACATGTCACTAAACTCATTCCACCTTTAGGTATAAGAAAATACATGTTATTTTTCTAAATTTTAATCATAAATTCACTTTAAATACATAAAATAAATAACTTTGGGAAATGATAAAATTATTATGAAACCTCATATGGTAATGGAATATACATGATTAATGTGATGAAATGAGGTGACAAAATGAGGATAAAGGTGAAAATGGAGTGAAAGTGTATGTTAATTTGGCGACCCAACATACCCCACAACTTAAGTTATTTCATGTCATTATGCAATCTATTGCATTGATTTACATTAATCATGATTTGATATTTTGCATTGTTTTCCTTTTGAAGTTTGGCTGATGTTATTTCTTCTTTCATCTTCGCATAATCATTTGATAACTTTGTTCCTTTTGCAAAGTGTTATTTTGAAAAATATTTGATTGCAACATATTACTTTGGCTGGTTCTTGTGTGGAAACCAACTTTTATTAGTATTGGTTCTTGTGTAACAATACTTTTGTTATTTTTGTGTTACATCAAAAGACTTTGAAAACATTTAATCAACCATTCATTCTATGATCATCATTTGCAAAACATGTAACGTTTTGAATCATAATGCAATTATAGTGGTTGTTTGGAAAAGTATGTTGGTTAGGATGGCATGTGGATAAAGGACATATATGACATATGAAAGGTGATAATGGAATATGAATGTGATATATATCGCGAAATGTGAATATGAGGTATGAACATGAATTCCCCCTCCAACTCGAGATATGATAATGTGAAAAAGGAAGTGAGGAACTTTCTAAAGTTACAATTTTAAGAATTTTAAGGAATTGCATGATTAAAAATTAGAAAACCACATACCTTCACTTACCCTCAATGTACATGAGTTGTGGATGCTGATGTTGTTGGATCCTGGAGTATGTAAACAAAGGAATTTGGATCTTCTTCTGTGTTCTCTTTCCTAATGACAAGATTTGAATCTTTATTGTTGTTATAAGAAATTGATCTATTGTAAACTATTAAAATGCTATAGTATTCAATCATTACAACACCCGATGGTACAATTCTAATCATGCGAATAAATGTGTTGATGTCGAGAATGAAGAGAAGTCATTGGATTACCAACCATTGATATATGTCATTAACCAATGCGAGGCAACTCACTGTTAATGTCAATGAGTGACAACGTACCTAAGTACATCTTGCGAAGGGAAAATAAATGAGCTGATGTCGAGCCACTTGCAAGATACAACAATCAAGGGACATTGGTGTACTCCCATGATTTCTCGCGAGAGAGCCTATCATTAAGGGATACAAGTCTCAAGGTACTACTAAGGACTCTAACCTTGAACTTAAATAATGTGCTAATGTCGATAGGCCAAGACTTGTTAGAAGGGAGGCCTTAAGGAATCCTCCATCATCTAACTCAAGCATGAAATAATAATTTTGAAGGATTATAGATGAGAAATTTTGTAGTGGACCAAGGTTTATTTGGAAAAATGAAAAGGAAATGGAATGAATCAACTTTGTAGAGGAGCTGAATGTTTTCATTGATGGGTTACAGGTTAGTGAAAGTGAGGCAGGAAAATGACTGTGAAGGAAAATGAACAATGGATCAAGGTTTTATCTGAAAACATGAAAAGGAAAATGAAATGAAAATTTGAGAATGCAATGAAAACACTAGCATCTGAAAGGCTTGCAAGTGATGGATCTGATCTGACATCATGTGCTCATGCATTGATGTTTCATTTTTGTTGCTGTTTTGATCATTTTCATATGAAAGAAATGTGGTCTATGAGAGGATTTTGAATGATGTGATGGATATGATGACATTATTCCCCTTGGCTTACCCAAAAGCATGTCCTCATGCTTGAAGTCTAACCTTTAATGTTTCTCTGATGATGTCTTTGAGAGACACTGTTTGCTTGTGGTCATCTGTTTATCTTCTTGGAACCTGCAAAAACTTAGTACTTTTCCTACAATGAAATGTAAGTTTATCATGAAAGAGGTGATCAATCTCTCTATTTATGACATTTACAAAAAAATTGAGAATTGGTACTAATAAAACAAATTCATGAAAGAAAAACTAAAAGAATTTATACATGTGCCGTAACTAGTGCCTCATTTTACCTATTATATCTTGTCAGAAATTTCTTCATTCTTTAACTATTTCAAATTCTAATGATATCTTTCTCATTGTGTAGATCTCGTCAGTATCTTTCCAACAATGCTTGAATCGTCGAAATTCGATGTTGTATGAGAAAGTTGTGCTTCTTTGAAATTTGGGTGAAACAGTGAAGATTGTCATGAGGTTTATCAGTGGTAGGATTACGCCCTTCCCACATCTAAAAATCCTGTCAATCTTCTTCGGTTAAGTCATGACATAAAATTTTCCAATTTGTGATGTCGTTGGCTTCTGTACCTGCAAGACTCAAAGAAACAATATCATATAGAAATACTTTATGAAATGAAAACGCATGTCTACAGGATTCAATCTTCCATCTATAGGATTATCTTCAAGGCATTTCGCAAAATAGTAATCCTTTAGATGAAGCACCCTTATCGTTCTTCTTCTTGATCCATTTTCAGTGTTGAAAAATGAGCTGGCAAATGGAGGGTGATTGTATAATAGTGATGTGGCAGTGGGTGAGATGGCAAATGGATGATGTGACATGTTGACAGTTTGACTGATGATCTGGCGATGAATGTGCAATATTGGCCAATGTTGTGCTGCCATGTGGTGGCAAAATTGTTGGTTAATTAATGTTGTATAAAAATTGTAGAATAAATAACAAATTCCAATCCCCACAAGATTTGAACTCATGACCTCTATTATGAAAATTAAATGACTTACCAATAGATCACAAGTCACATTTATGAATTTAATGGAATTTTGGAAATTTTAATTATTCTAAAACTGAAAATTGAAACAACAACTAGACAAGTGGCCAATCTAAATCCAAGATTTTTAGGAAAATATGATTCCAAAATATTTGCCAAATCATTTTTCATATCTTTTGAACTCATCATTTTTGCCTAGAAAGTGAATTTTTTTAACCAATTTTTATTCTATA